>JBAPLJ010001990.1:0-100000 GCA_037832345.1 Rhizophora mangle | reverse complement strand
TGTACATTTTTGGATTGCCTATTGTTTGGTTTCTTCTTAGTTATTGACTTGGCTTAGGATGTCATCTTCCTAATTGTTTTTTTTTTTTTTTTCTTGGGTGGAGATTGAATGCAAGGCTAAAATGACATAGATTTTGGCTCATTTTATGTTAATTTGTTTAATCTACATTAGATTTACCCTATGACAAGTGTATGTCAAATCAAACATATATGTAGAGAGTAAACACCATTAATCAAATTTTCATAAGAGAAATTAAAATAACTAGAAATATATCATTTTAAATAGTATAAACAAAATAGAATCCCATTATATATATATAATTTTTAAAGGACTACAATTGCATTACAACAAATTCTAAGATTCTCTTTATGAATTGAAATCTATCCTCTATAATCCACGATCAATGTTTAATTTCATTTCCTATTTCAGGTATCAAAATTTTTACAAAAATAAAAAACTAATAAAAATTATATCATAAAATAATAATAATTTAATAAATTTATAATTTTTAAAATTCAAAATTTGTAAATTTGATTATTTTCAAATATATAAAAAATTAGAATAAAAATTTCCAATTATTCTATCTTGTCTTGGCAAATTAACATCTCTTACACTCTTAGACTTGTCTTCAAACTACTCTTAGATCTATCAAGTATATTAATTTAAAAAAATAATCTCTTTTAAGGTTAATTCTCTTTTTATTGAATTGTCAATCACATAATCCTTGAATTGTTGTTGTTATCAAGCAATAACCACAAATTAAAGGTCTAAATTCACTATTCATATGACTGGTTATCTATAATTCAACTTAAATTTATTGCGATGTTAAACTGTAGACTTAACAATATTTCCCAATTTCTCACTCATCAAACTAACTGAGAGCCATCAATCTCTCCTACAAGAACCTTCCCCATTTAGTTGCTTGAAAACAATATTTAATTGGAGTTTTTAAGTCTTAGAAATAATTCCTTTGTGGGTTCATTTCATATATCATCCAATTCTAACTTTGTCATAAAGTATATAGATATCTTAGGCAATCACTTTCATGGAAAACCTCAACAACATATTGGCAATTTTATTCAAATAGTAGAAGAATTTAATCTTTCAACAATGTGCTTAAAGGAACATTTTTGTGTGAATAGTTTATTTTATCCTTTCTTGATATTTCTCATAATAATCTTTTGGTGACTCTTTCTTCTTGCTTAAAATGGTAATCATATTTAAGAAATTTGAATTTGGAAGGAAACAGATTCACAAGTATAATTCTAGAAACATTGTTCAACTCTTCTTCTATGATAACAATGAATTTTAAAATTAATTCTTTATCTAGTGAACTTTCAACATCATTTGAAAATTTGTCCTATTTAAGAGTTTTTCAGCTAAGAGAGAATACTTTGAGAGGTTTGTTATTGAAAGAACTCTATCGGTTGAATGAACTAGGCATATTAGATCTTTCACATAACTCATTTTCTATACTAATACCAAGGTGTTTTAGTTGCAACTCTTTTGGAAAGGTGACTAAAGACATATGATTTTGCACAAGATAATGCAGGGGTTACATATCTTCTTAGATGTCCTATAGTTTCTAGAGTAAATTGAATAACAAGGAGTTTATGATTGAAGATGCATATAGATGGTTTGTGCAACAAGCTCATATTGATATGGTGACAAAAATTAGATTTAGCATATACAAAGGTAGGCTTCTTGAATTGATGGCTGGATTAGATTTCTCATGTAACTAACGAATGGGGGAAATGCCAGCAAAACTTGGAAATTTGAGCTTGATACAAGCATTGAACTTGTCTTATAATCAATTGACTAACTCAATTATAAAAAATTGGGAAAATTTTAAGCAAATAGAGAGTTTAGACCTTTCCCATAACAAATTGAGTGGAGAAATCTCATTGGAATTAATTAGTTTGAACTTTTTAGAGGTTTTTTGTATAGTTTACAACAACTTCTTAGGTAGGCTTCTAGACATAAAGGGACAATTTTCTACATTCAATAACAAAAGCTTTGAAGGAAATCCATTTCTTTATAGACCTCCATTTGATACAAATTGTAGTATTGATTTATTGGAATTGCCACCTTCTTTTGATGCAAGTAATGGAAAATGACATGACAATGATGATCTTGTTTCCTTGTTAGCAAGTTTCTTGGTAACTTACCTTGTAATCTTGTTGGCTTTCATGGTTGTTCTCTATGTCAACCCATATTGACAATGAAGGTGGTTCATGTTCTTTGAGAATTTCATAACTAAATGTTATTTCATGGTTTTTTATACTATTCCCAAATTTTTTTTTAGAGTAGTTAGAAAGCCATATTTTGCCTAATTATTTTGCTAGATTATGTGTTAAAGTAGGTAGCAATACTTTAGGTGGCAATATTGGACATGTAGTTGTTGAATTTACTTATTGTCTTCATATTGTTATGTTGCATGTCATGTTTCTATGAATATTAGATGATGGGAAAGAGTTGGATTCTAAACAAATAAATTGGAGTAGATGTAGATTAATTAGATACATATTATAGTAGATGTGTATTAAGTTTCTTGTAACTTGAATATTGCAATGGAAGCACCATATATGTATAAATGATAAACAATAAACAACAAATAATTATTCTATTCATTGCCAAACATACATTAATAATAAATATTATAATGAAACACCTTGCCTCTTTAATAATAGTTAGAAAGAAGAAATACAAAATTTTTTTCTTTTATAACAACATCAAATGTAATTCTCTTTTCTAAAACCATTACAAAAGCAAGTTTTGCAAAGGCTAGACACATGAAACCATAAATAGTAAGGTAGATCAATTCATTTCAAGTTATAATGGTAAATTTATAATAACAAATTGTATTAAAAATAGTGTTGTAAGAAAGTAGGGAGAGAAAGATTTAAGGTTCATTAACGTTTATGATTTATTAACTTAGGAAATTAAAACTATAGGATTTTAAGTATGGAATTCAACTTTTTGCTTATAAAAGAGTTTGAAATTCAAATTTGTGTCATTTTGCATCTATTGAATAAATTATGAAGAGCAATAGAAATTGGAAAATGAAACTACATTTATATAAAATTGTTTATAATAATAATACAAATGAGTCTTTTCCTCAGTGGTAATGTACCCATTCCCTTATAATTAAGGGAAGGGGTTTGTTGCTATTTGTATTCTCAAAAAGTGTTATGTTCCCAAATGGTTCAAAGTTAAATAGAGTGAATCCAAAAAATTGGCCTTGGTTCACCATTTCTTTAACTAATTTTGATCAAAGTGATTTTTGGATTGTAACCAAACCGAAAATAAAATTGATTTCCAACTTTTTAACTCAAGCTAGTTGGTCTAGCCTTATTGTCAAAACTTTGATTGAATATTTCTAACTCTTATCTATGACTATTAACACACTTATCAGTGGTTATTGTTATGAAACATATTTCTACATTAGGCTAACTATCAAATAATGTCCAAATTCTATCTATTAATCAGAAGCAAAAAATCTTGACATTACAACTCTTGCAAGAAAGGTAAGTGCAAGTACAAAGTTTAATATAACTTAAGTGTCCTAGGCATAAGTCATAATCTAAAATAATTCATGAGTCCTCCTCTCTTAATGACCAACAATAAAGTTTGGAATTGACAAAATATGATTGTAAATTTTTTGTTTACAATGATTTTTCACTAATCATGTATAAAGCGAGAGTAAAATGGAAATTTTGAGATGGAACAATTTTATGTTTTTCTTTTAGTGTAAGTTTAACCAAAAAAAAAAAAAGCAAACAAAAATAAAAGGAAGAGAATTCTAAATAGTTGTGACTTGTGACTTGGGGAGTCAAAAAGATTTCAACTAAATGGAAGAGCCAAAAGGGCACTTTTGAATTTTTTTTATTACATTTAGAAATAAATTCACAATTTACAAGCCTTGAAAGACAAAGTAATATGAATTCAATTTTCTTTGTCTAATTAAACTAAACCAATCTAAAGAGAGAATTACAAAAAATCTTAAAACAAATAAAAAAAGGTACTCCAAATTAAATTAATTATTATAGAATTTAGACACTGTAAATTAATTAGAAATAGAAAAATCTACCTAAAAAAATCAAAATAGATACAACATTTTTGCTCTAAATTTGAATTTTTCTAAGATATTCTCTTTATATGCATAGACATAGCATTTTTCCTCAAAAAGAGACTTAGTTTTCCTTTTCTACATAAATACAAAGTTTTTTTTGTTCTTTTGTCCATGCTACTATGGAAACTAGTGAACTTATAAGTCAAGTAAGCCAATAAGGGGAATTTATAAGAAATTTTTTTCTCAATTACATCTTTACAAGTCTTAGACACACTTTAGAAATCTCAAGTCTTTATTAGAACATGAACATTTTTTGCATGTCATCCATGCTTCAAGTCAAGGTCATCTTTGAACACGAAACTTAAAAATGAGGTATTAATGGCTATAAGAAGTTGCAACTCATTTTTATAAGCAATGTTATATAAGAAGTCAAGATCACTTTTGATTTCCTCTTGTCATGACATAATCTTCTCTCTCCAATCACATGGCTTTGTAGGTTTGCTAGTTTGAAATGGAATATTTTATTTCCATAGGCATATAAACTAAACAAGTAAAAAAAAAAAAAAATTCATATTATAATGAAAATCTAAGGCCATTGGTTTGGTTGATGACGCATCCTATGTAGCAAACCAAGATGATTAGGTGAATGTACCACTAAGAACTCAAACTCAGAAACTTCTTTTTTTGTTATTGTTTTTGTTGTTATTTTGGCTGTCATGGTTATTGTGGTACAATAGAAAGCCTTTCAAACTTGCCAAAGGTTGTGGTGCAGCCACAAAATTTATAGAAAACCAATGATTAATTGTAGAACATATCAAATGCCATTATGGACCAAGCAAACTAGAAACGACATGCCTATCAAGCATTCATGGAGATTAAGCATTAGATTGATCTTTGCCAAATGAAGGTTGTTAATGAGCATGTGTGTAGGCTCTATATGCATGGTTGAATTGGTGTTATCATATATGTTAGAAACTTTGACAAACCAAACTTTGTGACGATGGCCAATGTACCACCCACTTAATGCCTTAGGTTGTAACTCATCCATTAAACCTTGTGATATCAACAAGATTTTAACTCATTGCACATGCTTGCATGTGCAAATGCTTATTGTGAACATTGAATTTTGCTTGAAGTACACATTGGCAAGTTGGTGCCACTAAATCATTGTCAAAATAAATAAACTTTTCCATTGTTGGTACATCTATGTATGTAAACGCATGTTTCATTTTCAGAATCATTTTTACATACATGAATGTTGATTGGAAATTGGAAAAAAAAGTTAACTTTTTTAGAGAAGTTTCAAACACATTGTTAACAAATTTCTCTAATTTGAAATATTTGATACTTTCAAGTAATGTGTAAAAGTTTCTAATTTTTTTCTTTTTTAGTAAATTTTGTCTAATTTTATTTTTATTTTAAATAAATTGTTAATATAAATGTGAGATATAATATAATAGCTAAATTTAATATTTAAAAGTTAGAATGTCAAGACTTTATCTTATATTCAAAAAGTATATGATATTATTTTATTATAATTATAGGATAAATATTTATAAAATTATTTTTAATTGTAATTATATATAAAAAATTTAAAATGTATAACTAATAATTATAGTAATACAATATAAATCTATATTTTTTATATGTATTTTATCTAATTATATAACTTTGCAGAAGTACAAAAACAGAAGGAAAAGTAAAAGGTGGCGCACAAATTGCAAGCATGTCCACATTCTTGTTTAATCTAACTTCTAAGGATCTCTTTAGAATTAATCCACAAACAAAATTGAAGAACCATGATTGTGATCTGTGGAGACAGGACCGACAAATTTCCTCTCCACCTACTCCACTAATGTTTTTATCGATAAAGAATATTCGATTTCCTAGAAAGTACTAAAAGAAACAAAAGCTATCATGACATAAAGCAAAAGCAATGTTGAGCGGTTGATTCTGGGAGCTCTTCCGGTCTAATTCCAATCTTTGAATTTGTGTGCTTGCTAATTGTGTTTGTTAAGAGGGAGTCAAATTAGATTTTCCTTTGAATTTATTAGTGCAGGGCATGAGAATATGAAAATCAAAGTAAATTAAGCACCCAACGCACGCACAAATGTACATCAGTGTATGTCCCAAAAATTATCTCCCATGTAATGTTGCATGCACTTTATGCTCGTTTGTCTCAAACATGGCCAAACACCTCATTGTTGTTTTGTTCATGCTTATTGCTATTCTAGTGCTCCTACAAAATGGTTGCTCCCGAGAATCGGCTTTTCCAATTGAAGAAAATGTAAAAGTGTGTTGAATTAATTATGCGTTGCTAGATGTCAATTTTGATATATGTAATTTTTATGTTGCTAAATGAGTTTATAAGGCAAAGTGGGGATTTGAATTGTCAGCTTAGTTTGATTTGTAGCCAATGTATCCTGAAAATTTAAGTGGTCTTCTGGCCAAATTTCACGACTGTAAATGTTAGATGGTAAAAGAAAGCAGGAATGATCAGGGATGTATATAAATGTACTGAAAGATTGAAATTAACGAAGGTTTAACTAGGGTTTTACTCTCCATTGCTTCTAATCTAAACTCCTGGATCTTAGTTTATATCTATTATACAAGTACGGCGGGGGATATGTGTATATGTCACTTCATAAATGAATTTTGTTTCTACCCTTTTGTTGTCTCGAAATTAAAATTCACACCTCGTAGAAATCTGAGAGAACATAGAATTATAATTTTGCTAATGGACAGGTTCGAAGGTGAAGGAAGTCCATGCCTCACGTATACTTATTCACCGGGGAGCTAGAAACTTAATTCTTAGGTTTGACAAGAGAGGAACTCAAATTGTGAGTGGAAGGGCGGCCACTCAAGGACGGGATGAGGACTCCCCCAGAATACAACCAGGACCCCCGACTGCACCTCCAGGACAGATTCCAGGTGGGCATTGAGCATCTCCCACCTTCGACCTTTCTTGGCATACCAGATTATCTGAGTTTGGCTAAATAATGTGATTCCCTGTTGTTCAGGCGATCTAGTGAATCAAATAATGACACAACTACCGAAAAAAGAAACTTACTTTATTGTACTAAATAATGTCTTTTGTATACAATTTTCAAGCATTGTTGGCATCATTTTCACTTTATAAACATATGTAAATACATTATAATGAGCATATTAGTAGTCAATGATGAAAAATAAATAAATAAACACATTTTTAGTAAAGTTAGCAAATATATATATATTTTTCAACGTAAGACATAATGGATATCAAAAAAATAAAAAATAAAAAGAGATATAATGGAGCAAATAGATCAAAATGTAAAAGATAATTATGGATATAATTGTAAAATTGTGAAACAAATATCACATATCAACTTGTAAATTTCATTCAAATTACTCTTGGCCTTTTAGATATGACACATTCTAGGTTAACTTGGTCTACAATTTGCTTATAATGAAATTTTAGTATTAATTTTATCAATTTTCATTAAATGAATAGATAATTAAAAAAAAAAGTATTTGTTACACTTATTTATTTATTTAAATATAATAATTTTTTATTTTTAATTACTTATATTTTTTTGAATTTCCATTAGATCTCACTTATTTTTTTTTTTTTTATATACAAATAACAAATCTTTGTGTTGGCTGGAGTTTAGACGGGTAAAATTACCAATCCCATAAAAAAACAAAATGAAACATGGGACATAGTGGAATTGCAAGACAGATGTGGTACCACTTGGAGTAGAATCGAGAACGTTCCTACTCACCCAATGGAGCAAGAGAAGACAGAAGAAGAAGAGAGAAAGGGAAGAGAAAATTGTCATTGTACTGATTTCCAAAATTAGTCCTTACAATAGTTCCTGTACTCCTTATGAATACCCTTACAACAATCAATCTTCCCTCAGTGATCTCACCATTACAATTACTACGAGTGACAGTAGTCCGTATACAATTGTTGTCCCTATAGCTAACATACTAGCCTTCCCGCCGATGCTCCTCCTGCCCACGTGTCCTCTGTTTATGTTGCGCCACCATTTCCTCGTCTAATTGGTTGCTCTCGACCCCTCTTCAATCGACTATTCTTCTAGCGTCGATCAGACCATTGAATCAAAGCCTGGGTGGCGACTTGATTTCCTCATTTTGCCACTCGGTGGTCCAAGATAGTGATCAGAGTAGAGAGAATGAATGGGTCAGAGAAAACAGAGGGTAGAATGGAGGTAGGCAAGGGCGGGTAAAAGTGAACTGTTTGAGTTGAGAAATGTGGGGTGAATTCTGAAGCCAAGGGGAGGTTCCAGAGTATGAGAAACCTTGCCCCCACAAGCGATGATTTTGAAAGAGCCATAAAACCGGGGAGCCATCTTGAGATTGGAATGCTGGGCAACGGATGACTGTCGATAAGGCTGCAACTTGAGATATACACGGTCCCGCACTTCAAAGGACTGATCATTGCGATGCTTGATAGCCAATTGACACATGCGCTCCTAGGCCCGACAGAGGTGAAATTTGAGTAGCTGCAAGATAGTCTTCTGTGAACATAGCTGCTGATCCACAGAGGCAATGGTGGTCTCCCAAGACATACGGAATATGAGCAGGAGGGGTACCCGTAGAGGGCTTCAAATGGAGTCAACCCCATGGCTGAATGGTAGTGGGTGTTATGCCACCATTCAGCTATGGGACAACCATTGACACCACTTCTAAGGAGCATCCGAAGTAGCACAGCACAGGTAGGTTTCTAGGCAATGGTTTTGTACTTCCGTACAGTCATCCATCAGGGGGTGGTACGCCAAGGGCCAATGCAACTTGAACCCCTGAATTTTGAAAATTCCTTCGAGAAGGCACTAAGAAATACAAGGTCTTGGTCACCAATAATGACTTCAGGTGATCCATTCAATTTGGAACTTGATCCATGAAGCCATGGGCAACAGAGTTGGCAGTATAAGGGTGAGCTAAGGAGAGGAAATGGGCATATTTAAAGAGTCAGTCCACCACTACAAGAATGACCTATGCTGATCCGCGTTTAGGTAGCCCAGTGATGAAGTCCATGTAGATGCCTTGCCATATTCCTTCCCGGACCAACAGTGGTTGGAGAAGACCAAAGGGAGTAGCCAAATGAAACTTGCATCTTTGTGTTAGTTTTCTAGCTGGGAACTGACTTATGGACAGTGTAGTTGCTTATCACAGAAGCAAACTTTTTGGTTGCAGCATGGGACGTGACGAGAAAGAAAAAGTTAAAACCAGGATCTTTTTTGATTTTGTAACCATATATTTTTATTAACCTATATCCTCATTATATAATAAGATTTCAAAATACAAAATTTGAAATTTATAACTTTAAAATTTGAATTATATATGAAGACTCATAATTATTTCAAAGTATACCAATAAAGCTTTTAAATTATAAAAATAAAAATTTCAAAAACTTATTTTTAACAAAGGGGTGGCTGCTTGGATAGAAAAAAGGATAGTTATTAGAATATAACCAACTTAACTATTATTCAAATTCTAGTATGTAAGGAATACCTTTATTTCCTACTCCTTTGATTTTGCAAAAAAAAAGCACCACTAGAACTTCGCTCCTCCTTGGTGCTTTTGTTTTGCATACCAAGAACAAGCCTTGACTCTTCAAATCTTGATGTTGGTAGGCCTTTAGTTAAAATATCAGCTAGCTGGTCCCTGGTACTGCAATACACTAATTTTACTTCACTAGCTTTTTGTGCTTCCCTTACAAAATACAGTTTGACATTAAAATACTTTGTTTTGCCATGCTGCACAAGACTTTTAGAAATAGCTATGGCAAATTGATTATCACAAAATATGATGGTTGGCTTAGTTTGTTTGAGGTTTAAATCTGCATAAATATTCCTAATCCTAATGACATGACTCATTGCTGAGACTACTACAACATACTCAACTTCTACTATTGATTGTGCCACAATGCTTTGTTTCCTAGAACTCCGATTAAAGCTACCTGAACCAAAAGAAAATACAAAACCAGATGTGCTTTTAATGTCAATGAGTGACCCTGCCCAATCACTATCAGTACAACCAACCAATTGGTTTTGTAGCATTGCTTTTGAACATGATGCCCAAATATGTGGTTCTTCTGATGTACCTCCAAATTCTATTGGCAACTTTGAAATGTGTTTCATGTGGTGAATGCATAAATTTGAATAACAAGCTTACTAGAAACATAATATCTAGTGTTGTGGTAGAAAGATACAAAAGGCAACCAATGAGGTTTTTGTACTGACTTTCATCTACTTTTGGGGATTCATCTTGCTTTGAGAACTTGTTTCCAAGTGACAAAGGTGTAGGAGAGCTCTTGCAATGCAGCATATTGAACTTTTGTAGCATTTGGTTGACATATTTGGTTTAATGTATCAGAATACCATGCTTTGCTTGCAGAATTTCTAGACCAAGAAAATAACTCATGTTGCCAAGGTCAATCATGTCTAACTTGTTTTCCATGGTCCCTTTAAACTGAGATATGAGGCTTGTTGAATCTTTAAGAACCATCAAATCATCTACATACATTGAGACATATATAAAATGCTTTTCTTGCCTACTCATATAGAGTGTGGCATCATTGCAGCTTCTGTTGAAGCCTGCACTCATCAAGTACTCATGAATCTTTGAGTACTAAGCCCTGGGAGCCTGCTTCAGTCCATACAAGGCCTTTTTAAAAAGGTAAACCTTGTTTTCCTCTCCTGGTTTAACAAGCTCCTCTAGTTAACTAACATAGACTTGTTCTTGGAGCTCTCCATTAAGAAAGGCTAACTTAATGTTTAATTGATGTATCAACCAGTGTTTTTGAGCAACAATTACAAGTAACAACTTTATAGTGTCCAACCTAGCTGCTGGTGCAAAAGTTTCATTGTAGTCCACTCTTTCTTGCTATGTGAAACCCTTTGCTACAAGCCTTGCTTTCAATTTGTTAATGGTGTCATCTACATTGTATTTTGTTCTAAATAACCATTTAATTGAAATAACCTTTTTGCCTGTTGGTATAGGAACCAAGGTCCAGGGTTGATTTTTATGAATGGACCTTAGCTCCTTATGCATTGCAACCTTCCATGCTGCATGCTATGAGGCTTCTCAATAGTTGGCAGGATCCAGTTTAGCTACAAGACTTCTATGATAAATATCAATTAGAGGTCTTGTTCCTCTAACTAGAAGATCATTTACATCATTATGCATGCCATTTGAATTGGACTTTTCTGACTGAATATTAATGATGCTTTGATCTTTGTCGTATTTAACAGTGTTGGTTTGCCAATTCCATCTTGCATCCTTATGAAATTTCATATTTCTACTAACAACAACCTTTTATGTAGTAACATCAAAAATTTTATAATTGCTGGGAGTATCAATGTAGCTAATGAACACAACAACTGAGACTTTATGATCTAGCTTACTCCTCTTTGACTTTACTATATGAGCATAGTAGATATAACCAAAGATCTTATTATGACTGAGTGATGACTGCTAGTTACACTAAGCCTGATATGGAGTAGAATTTGATAAGGCTTTAGAAGGTAGCTTGTTTAAAAAGTATATCATAGTTGTTGCACCTTCTGCCTAAAAGATTATTGGAAGACCTTTCTTAGCCAGCAAAAATCTTGTCATTTCAACAATGGTTATGTTTTTCCTTTCACTCACCCCATTTTGTTGGGGTGAGTAAGGCGTTATCAATTGATGTTGGATTCCTAAGGCAGCATAAATAGATTGGAAGGAAGTTGGTATATATTCAGACCCATTATTAGTTCTAATGGCCTGAATTTTATAATCACTTTGCCTTTCTATTTATATTTTGAATTTTTGGAAGATAGTTGCTACATTAGATTTGGTTTTTAGAAAATAAATCCAACAATATCTTGTGAAATCATATATAAAGATGATATAATACTTCCTACCATTCAAGGAGCATGTCTTTATTGATCCACAAAGATCTGAATGGACCAGTTGAAGATGTTTTTGTGCTCTGCTACCTTGATTAGGATGATAAGGAAGTCTAGTTTGCTTCCCCAGTTGATAGATCGTACAAGGTTGATCAATTTGATTCAAATCAAACAAGCCTAAAGCCAAATGTTTGTTCTTCGATGTTTAAATCCTTACATGGTGAAAAGGCCAAGTCTTCTATGCTAAAGAGTTGCATTGTCATTAGCGATAGGTAAGGTAAGGTGCTGCAATTTGTTGGTGTCTAAATGGAAACATTTTCCATTCATGGGTACTGTGATCAGTTTGGCACCAATTCAGTCATAAATGACACATGCATGATCTTTAAACATCAATGAAAACCATTTTCCATAAGTTGGCCTACACTCAATAGATTTTGATGAATATGAGGAACAAACAAAACATCTACTATCACTTTGGTACTTGACTTAGTATGTACTAAGGTTGGACCTTTTCCATGGACTTGCAGTAGCTAACCATTCCCAACTCTGACTTAGGATTTGTAAGATCTATCAAGACTATCAAATACTTGAAGATTTGGTGACATGTGGTTGGTGTAACCACTGTCAACCAATTAAATGCCAAGATTAGGGGAATTTGTGTAAGTAGTTACCATAAAAAAATTGATTTGCTTCAAACTAATCTTCATCAGCAAATTTGGCCCCCTCTTTGACTTGATGTACTTTGGGTTGTTGTGTTTGTTGCTTGCCATTATGCCAGTAGATTTTTTCATAATGCCCTATCTTGTTGCAGACTTTGTAAAAAAGGTTAGGCCTTTTCTAGCAAAACTTAGATTAATGATTTGTCTTTTAATTTAGAAGTCTAACAAAATTGATGAACAATAACAAAGGATCCCAAAGTTGTGGCCCAATGTCATCTAAAGAAATTGTCGCCATCATCACCCATAACTTAACATTATTACAAATTAGTTCATATTATTAAAATTGAATGCAAACATACTTTTAGACAAGACTTACACACCTACTTTGCCTTCATAATAAAAACTTAAATCATATACATACATTTTATTCATCCAAATTTTCAGCCAACAAAGAATACTCTTTTTAAATAGAAATAAGAGTGGGCATAAATCAATAAACCAAATTCAGTAAATCAACTTGGCTGACAAAACAAGGTCCTTTCCCTCTCAAATTAAAGAATGCAATGTCGACATATATTTGGTAAGTGCAAAAATGATGTTTTGTGCCTAAAAACTTGTTCTCCTTCATTTTCTTAGTACTCAATAAAAGTCTTACTAAGTTTTAAATTGAAAAGAAATCACGGTAGTTATCTCGTGCTTTTAGTATAATTAGTTGAGACACTCTGTTGACACCTTTTAATTTTGTATTCAAGTTTGATCTTGTTGTAAAATAGTGAAACATTTTATGATTCTCAGACTATAGTCTTTTACAAATATGAAAGACTACCAAACTTTTGTTATCGGTCTCTGTTTATTGGTCATTTGGATAAAGATTGTGTTAGGAGATGAGTTTTTGGTTATAATCCTTAAAGACAATAACAAAAATAAAGAAAAATAACTAAAAACAAAGAATACCAAATTTACATGGTTTGGTCAATTTGACTTACATCAATAGGTAAAAGTGAGAGCAAATATTATTAAAATGGAGAATACAAAAAAGAACTTTTTGTGACCCTAGTTAACAAAAACCTAAATAATGGACTAAAGGCTAATAGAGTTTTAACTCTTTTAATTTTCTTTTTTATTTATTAATTTTTCAATACA
Organism: Rhizophora mangle; assembly: GCA_037832345.1. Taxonomy (NCBI): domain Eukaryota; kingdom Viridiplantae; phylum Streptophyta; class Magnoliopsida; order Malpighiales; family Rhizophoraceae; genus Rhizophora; species Rhizophora mangle. The sequence continues at coordinate 86,231 of JBAPLJ010001990.1, read as the reverse complement.
CTATATTACTTCTTATTTATAAGAAATAAAATTAGTTAACTATGTTCAATTTCTTGGTGCAAGACTTTAGCTACCAACTTAACAAATCTTTACCTTGACTTAAGTTTCACATGTGTCATAGTAATAATGCTCCACCTTCTTCATAAACTTCCAAATCATCATATCATGCTAATTAAATCCAAGCACTGCTTTGGCTTAAGTCTCACATGCAGTTATAGTAATAATGCTACACCTTCTTCATAAACTTCCAAATTATCATATCACACCAATTAAGTCCAAGCATTGCTTAAACTTAGCAACTAGAAGTGACTTTGTAAACATATACGTAGGATTGTTTCTGGTACTAATTTTCCAATTAAAACCTTCCTCTCAACATTTGTCTCCCAAATGAAGTGATATCTCATGTCAATATGTTTCGTCTTCTCATGATACATCTGATCCTTAGTCAAGTGTATTGCACTTTGACTATCACAATAAATGGTAACAACATCTTGATATAAACTAACCTCATCATACGAGCCTTTTAACCATAAGGCTTTTTTGATTTTCTTAATCATTGCCATGTATTTTTGCTTCAATAGTCGACTAAGTAACAACATGTTACAAAATAGTTTTCCAACTAACAACAAAACCACCAACATAAAATACATAACCTGTAAGAAATTTTCTTCTATCAAGATCAATGGCGTAGTTAGAATCAACAAAACTAACCAATGCGTTTGAATTTTTACCAAACTCCAAAAATGTGTCTAAAGTACCTCGCAAGTATCTGAGAATTCATTTCATAACTTACCAATGTGATTTGCCTAAAAAAGACATATACCTACTAATCACACTAATTGCTTGTGAAATATCTGGATGCAAGCAAACCATTATATACATAAGACTGTCAACAACACTTCAATATGGAACTCTTTTCGTATATCTCTTTTCTTCATCTAACTTTGGTGACTAAGTAGCTTATAATCTAAAATGACTAGCAATGGGAGTATTAATAGGTTTGACATTTTTCATACCAAATTGTTCCAAGACCTTCTCAACATAATTCTACTAGGTCAAATATAACTTACCACCTTTACAATTCCTTCTGATTTCCATGCCAAGAATCTTCTTTGTTGCTTCCAAGTCTTTCATCTCAAATTTGCTATTCAAAAGTGCTTTCAAAGTGTGAATCTTTGACAAATTCTAGGCAACAATAAGCATGTCATTGACATAAAGCAACAAGTAAATGAATGAGTCATCATCTAACTTCTGGAAGTAAACACAACTATAATACATGCTCTTGGAGTAACCATGACCTAGCATAAAGGAATCAAATCTCTTATACCACTATCTTGGGGACTACTTTAATCCATATAAGAATTGTTTTAACAAACATGGTCTTTCTTACCTTTAACTTTAAAATCTTGGGGTTGCTTTATGTATATTTTCTCCTTAGACTCATAATGTAAAAAAGTTGTCTTAACATTAAGTTGCTTTAACTCCAAATCATGCATGGCCATCAAAGTAAGTAAACAATGTATCAAACTATGTTTAACAATAGTTGAGAAAATATCATTAAAGTCAACACCTTATACCTAACTAAAGCCTTTTGCAACCAAACATGCCTTGTACCTTGCATCTTTGACCCCTAATATACCTTTTTTCTTTTTGAAGACCCATTTACAACCAATGATTCTCTTTTTTGAAGGCAGCTTCATAAGAACCCGTATGTCATTCTTGTGGAGAGATTCTATTTCTTCATTCATTACAACCAATTACCTAGATGAATCAACACCTAAAACTGCTTCTAAATATGTAAATGACTCACCATTTTCACTAGTCTCTCATGCAACTGAAAGAGCATAAGCAACATAGTCATTATATCTCTGTGGTGGTCAAATCTCTCTTCTTGGTCTATCTTTGGCTATGGAATGATCCTCTTTATCTTCATAGGAATCTGTAATATCCAATGAATCTAACTGAATGTGAGGACTCCACTGTTGAACATCTTAATTCACAACTTCAAACTCCACTTGCTTGTGTGCACTATCACCTTTAGTTGCATCAGAAGGAATAGAAGACTCTCCTTTTGGATGTAACATAAAAGATTCATTGAATGTAACATCTCTATTAATCACAAATTTTGGTGGGTCAAGGCACCATAAACAATATCACTACACTCCAAATGCATGCCCAAAGAAAATGCACTTTTAGCTTTAGGTTCTAATTTCCCATCATTAACAAACATATATGCAAAACATCAAAATATCTTCAAATCAAAGTAATTAGTAGGAGTATTTTACTAGAATTCTTCTGGAGTTTTGAACTTTATAGATATTGAAGGTGCACGATTAATGATATAATAAGCTATAAATATTGTCTTTGCCCAAAAGTCTTTTGACAAACTGATAATAACCAAGTTTTTTATAATATTTTGCCTCATACTTAATATTTTAAGCATGTTTGATAGTCTAAATGATGTAATTTGATTGGCTTCTCACTTAGTCGTCCATATGATCCATATGCCTAATAATTAGAAAAATAAGGCAAAATTTAGTTTTTACACAGTTTATGTACTTTGGCTATTTCTTAGGTTGTATGAGGTTTCTTTCAACAAAACCAATTTCTATGGATAACTAAGAGACTGAGCTATGACTTCCACCAAGGAGCCACATGCAAATTCTGAACCAATTGGATAAGGAAAAATATTGAACTCTGATCACAAGAGGGGTGATGGACAAAGCAAATCAGTTGCGCATTGCTTAGTTTTTCAGCCATATCTCATAAAGGGGAAGGAGTTTGCTGCCAAATTTGAGTCCTTGGAAAGCTAACTCAAAGAGCTACAACTCTTGTGAAGAAAACAGAAGAAGATAAGGCCATCTAAATGGAGTTATGCATAGGTGAAATTCAGCAAGCCTCCATGGAGCTGGAAATTGGGCTGATTTGTATGTTTTGGGCCATGATACTCTCAAATCCAAATTTAAGGCCTGGAATCATGTCCAAATCACTTGGGATTAATGTCCAAGTCAAGGAATAATCCATTTTAGAAGGCGGGAAGAGTTTCAAGGCAAGCATGAACGGCCAAAGGAGCATTATGTGCAAGGAAGATAAAGAGGTGGTGAATGAACATAGAAAAGGGATGGTCATAGGCTGAAAAGGTAGGGGAGGATAGATGGAAACAGCTGATTCTTCTCAATTTTGCATTTCTCTTTCCTTTGTTCCATGATTGTGTAAATCATTTCAACTCTAGGGTTCTTGAACTCGTGTACTTGAAGATCATGTTTTATCATTGAATGAATGCATTCTAGTTTTCTCATTTTAGCCTTATTCTCATTCGTTCACTTAATAGAATTCCTTAAGTGATAATACCAATTGGTTTTAAGTGAGTTAATGAGTGTCTTGAGAGCTGCTGATTGGTAACTTGAGCCATGCTTAGGATAAGATTGAGGAGGTAGATTTGCTATTTAGATTAGTAAACTTTGATACTTAACCTAGTTAGATTGCATGATAAGTGCATGATAGAGGCTTTTTTATGAGTCATAGTTAGTTGAATCTAGGTGATCGTCAAGAGATTTTAAAGAGTGTAGAGTCATCTAGTGTGAGATTTTGGCTAGAACTAAGGCTAACCAACTAGACATACATTCATATATCCGTAGGAATCAAGGATAGGTCATCAAGGTTCAAGAATTATTGGAATTAGTCTCATATCATATAGTCTAAAAATTACATTAGTTCATTGGGAGACAACTAGGGTCATGCCATTAACTACAAGTCTTTAGGCCATCCTAAGAATTAATTTGATCAATGTGATAGTTGGATTTGTCACAAACCAGCATTGGAAATCATATAACAATCTCTCTCCAAAAGTGTTCTCTTCATATGTTCAACAACACCATTCTACTGAGGAGTCATTCTCACTATACGATGATGAATAGTACCTTCATTTTCACAAAATTCATCAAATTCACATGCACAAAATTCCAAGTCATTATCTATCTTGAGCTGCTTAATTTGCTTTCTTGTTTATTTCTTAATCAATGCTTTCCACTTCTTGAATGTTTGGAAAATATCATTCTTATGCTTCATAAAGAAAACCTAAATTTTACTTGAATAATCATTAATGAAAGTCGACATATACTTGGCATTACTTGTTCACAGAATGCAAAATGACCCTAAAAGATCTAAGCGAATATAATCCAAAGTGCCTTTTGTTCTATGAATTACTGAAGACTTGAAACTAACACACTTTTACTTCTTAAAAATGAAATGTTCATAGAAGTTCAACTTCTTGGTACGTTGTTCACACAGAAGGCCTCTTTTGCTCAATTTAGATAGACCCTTCTCACTCATATGCCCCAACTACATATGTCATAACTTCGTTATATCTATCTTTAAATTAGATGATGTAAAGACCATAGTAGTACCCATAACTATAAATCCCTGCAAAATGTACAAATTTCCAAATCTATAAGCTTTCATGACAACAAGAACACCTTCACTAGCTTTTAAAACTCCACCTTCACCGGTGTACCTAAAGACAAGAGCCTCAAGTGTTCCTAAAGAGATGAGATTCTTCTTTGATTTTGAAATGTGTTTGACCTGTATGAGTGTTCTCACAACACCATCATGAGTTGTAATTCTTATTGTTCTAATTCTAGCAATTTTGCAAACTGCATTATTACCCATCATAACAACTCCACCTTCAACAAATTCATAGGTGAAAACTAGTCTATACTAGGACACATATGGTATGTGTCACCAGAATCCAAGATTAATTCAAGGGAAGATCTTAATTTATCATTAACAAAGAAAATAATTCTTTCACTACTTGAACTAACTCATTTCTTTTGTGCTTATACTTGTCCTTGGCTTTCGACTTCAAGCAGTCAGCTTTGATGTGCCCTTTCCATTTACAGTAATTATACACCAAATTTCTATATTTGGATTTAAATCTAGTTTTAGATCTCTAACTATCTGCATCTCTTTTATCTACCTCGAGCCACCAAACTGTCAACTTGACCATTACTACTCTCCCTAGTTATATCCCTATTGATCTAGTCTTTTGACTTCAAAATAGACTTAATTTTTTATAAGAAATAGTCTTTTATCATAAAATATTGTTTTTCTAAAATGCTTAAATGAATGGAGAAGAGAATACAATAATAATAGGGCTTAATCCTTATCTTCAATATGAACATCTATATTACTCAAATTCATAAGCAAAGAATCAAATTTATTAAGATGCAACAATATAGATGTCCTTCAAGCATACAAGTATATACAAACTTTGCTTTAAATAAAACTTATTCTCCACTATTTTCTTTATATATAAAGCCTTTAATTTTTCCCATAAATCCTTAGTATTTACCTCAGTAGCTACTTCTTTTAAAACCTCATTAGAAAGATTTAAGATGATATACGATTTGGCCTTTTTGTCAAGACCATCAAACTCCTCATTTGACATCTTCTTTGGCTTTTTCTACTTCCTTAGCAGCATTATGTCAATGCCATCTTGAACTAGTAAGGCCTCTATCTTCAGCTACCACATTCCAAAATTAACACTTTGATTGAACTTCTTAAAATTATACTTAATTATTGTCATAATGGCTATCTTCCCAGTGAACCAAGCTCTGATACTAGTTTATTTAGAGATGAGCTCTAGGTTATAACTTTTAAAGATAATAACAAAAATCAAGAAGAATGATTGAAAACAAGGAATACTAAATTTATGTGATTTGGTCAATTTGACCTATGTTCACAAGTGAAAGTGGGAGTAAAAATTATTAAAGTGGAGAATACAAAAAAGAACTCTTTGTGAGTCTAGTTAACAAAAACCCAAATAATGGACTAAAAGCTCATGGAGTTTTAACTTTCGTAATTTTCTTTTTTATTTATTGATTTTTCAATACACTATATTACTCCTTATTTATAAGAAGTAAAATTAGTCAACTTTACTCAAATTCACGATATGAGACTTTAACCATGAACTTAACAGATTATGTCTTGATTTTAATTGGCTACATTTTAAAAATTAACAATTTAAATAAATTAAAATAAAAATATATTACTTAAAATAATTAAGTATAAAAGTTGGAGATCTAAAATTATTTTTAATTCAAAGAAAAACAAAAATATAATCATTATAAGAATTAACATGTCATCATTATCTAATTATGAAAATAATTTTGTAGTGAATTTGTAATTAAAATTTTCTCTTTTGTTAGCTAGAAACAAAATTGATAGGGCTTTTGTTTTTTAAAGTAGATAAAATTTACAGGACTTTTAACCAAAACTTTATAGAAGGGCAAAGGATGTCTTGGTATTCACCCCATAATTTCCTAGCAAAATGGCTTTGATGCTGACTCTTCCCCACCACACCAAATTGGAAACCAAGATCACTCAAAGCATGTGAGGCCAAAAACCTACACACACTATATCATCCACCCCATGTCTTGTGTTTTTTATGGCTCTTTTTATTGTATTAATTGCCTTACCCTACCACTAGGTAATTATATTTGACAATGGCATGTGCCATTACTATCAGATTTCAAATGAAAAGATGTGTTAAGTTGGTGGCTAAAGTCTCACACCTGAAAATTGAGTAGAGTTGGCTGATTTTATTTCTTATAAATAAGGAGTAATATAACGTGTTGTAAATCAATACAAAAAAAAGAAAAAAAATTAAAGGAATTAAAACTACATGAGCCCTTAGTCCATTATATGGGCTTTTGTTAATTGGGCTCACAAAGAGTTCTTTTTGAATTCTCCATTTAAGTAATATTTGCTCTCTTTCGCTTGTGGACGTAGGCTAAATCAATTAGACCACGTAAAATTTGATGTCTCTTAGTTTCAGTTATTTTTCTTACTTTTATTATTGTCTTTAAGGGTTATATAACTTGAAGCTCATCCCCTAACAAACTGGTATCAAAGCCTTGGTTTGGTTCACTAGGAAAATAGTCATCATGACAATAACTAAGTATTATTTTGAGAAGTTCGATCAGAGTGTCAACTTCGGAAAGTGGTAGCTAAAGATAAAGGCCATGTTGGTCTAAGATGGCATCAACCTAGCACTACTAAGGAAGCAGAAAAAGTCATTGAAGATGTCCGATGAGGAGTTTGCTAGTTTTGACAAAAAGACTAGATCATGTATCATCTTAAATCTTTTTGATGAGATTTTAAGAGAAGTAGCTATTGAGGTAACTACTAATGATTTATGGAAGAAATTAAAAGCTTTGTATATGAAGAAAATAATGAAGAATAGGCTTTATTTAAAGTAGAGTTTGTAAATGCTTCGTATGCCTAAAGGATCATCTATATTGTCGTATCTTGATAAAGTTAATTTTTTGCTTATGGATTTAAGTAATATAAATGTTTATGTTGAGGACAAGGATCAAGCCTTGTTATTATTGTGTTCTCTTCTCCATTCATTTAAACATTTCAGAGAAACAATGTTTTATAGTAAAGAGATTATTTTTTATAAAAAAATTAAGTCTATTTTGAAGTTGAAAGACCAGATCGACAAGGATATAACTAAGGAGAGTAGTAGTGGTCGAGTTGACAACTTGGTGGTTCAGGGTAAATCAAATAAAAGGGATGCAAGTAGTCATTGGTCTAATAGATATAAATCCAAACATATAAATTTGATGTGCAATTATTATAAAAGGAAAGGGCACATCAAAACTGACTGTTTGAAGCTGAAAGCCAAGGACAAAGAGAAACACAAAAGTAATGAGTTAGTTCAAGTCAGTGTTGTAGAAGATGAAAGTGAAGAAATTATTTTCTTCCTTAATGATAAATTAAAGTCTGTTTATGAATGGATCCTGGATTTTGGTTGCATGTATCATATGAGTCCCAATAGGGATTAGTTTTCCACCTATGAATTTGTTGAAGGTGGAGTTGTTATGGTGGGCAATAATGCAACTTGCAAAATTGTTGGGATTGGTACAATTAGAATTAAGACTCATGATGGTGCTATGAGAACACTTACACAGGTTAGACATGTTCCAGAATTGAAAAAAAATCTCATCTTTTTGAGAACACTTAAGGCTCTTGGCTATAAGTAAAATCAGTAAAGGTGTTATCGTTATCATGAAAGCTTGTAAATCTAGAAATTTGTATATTTTATAGGGAACAATAGTTATGGATACTACTACAATTTCTATAGAAATAGATGTTATGAAATTATGGTATATGCGGTTAGGGTACATAAGTGAGAAGGGTCTATTTATATTGAGTCAAAGAGGCCTTCTGTGTGGTCAACGTACTGGGAAGTTGGACTTTTGCAAGCATTGCATCTTTGGGAAGCAGAAGCGTGTTAGCTTCAAGTCTCCAGCAATTCATAAGATAAAAGGCACTTTGGATTATATTCACTTAGAACTTTAAGGATCATCTTGCACTTTGTCAAATGATGGTGCTAGGTACATGTTGACTTTATTAATGATTATTCAAGGAAAGTTTGGGTTTTCTTTCTAAAGCATAAGAATGATGTTTTCCAAGCATTCAAGAAGTAGAAAACATTGATTGTGAAACAAATAAGGAAGCAAATCAAGCGGCTCAGGACAAATAATGACTTGGAATTTTGTGGAGGTGAATTTAATGAATTTTGTGAAAATGAAGGCATTGTTCATCATCATACAGTCAGGATGACTCTTCAACAAAATGGTGTTGCTAAATATATGAACATAACACTTTTGGAAAGAACTTGTTGTATGATCTCCAATGTTGGTTTATTAAAAGACTTTTGGGCAGAAGTAGTCTTTACAACTTGTCATATCATTAGTCGTGTACCTTTAACATCTATAAATTTCAAGACTTTAGAGGAAGTTTGGTCAAGTACTCCTGCTAATTACTTTGATTTGAAGATATTTGAATGTCCTACATATATGCATGTAAATGATGGGAAATTAGAACCTAAAGCTAAAAAGTGCATTTTCCTTGGGCATGCATTAGGAGTGAAGGGATATCGTTTATGGTACCTTAACCTACCAAAATTTGTGATTAGTAGAAATGATACATTTGATGAATCCTTTATGTTACATTTGAAAGGAGAGTCTTTTATGCCTTTTGATTTTTATGCCTTTTGATGCAAGTAAAGGTGATAGTGCATACAAGTAAGTGGAGTTTGAAAATCAAGATGTTCAACAACAGAGTCCTCACATCAGTTAGATTCATTAGGTATTGCAGATTCCTCTAAAGACAAAGAGAAGGATCGTTCCATAGCCAAAGATAGACCAAGAAGAGATATTTGACTACCACAAAGATATAATGACTAAGTTGCTTATGCTCTTTTAGTTGCATAGGAGATTGGAGAAAATGGTGAGTCATCTACATATTCAGGAGTAGTTTTAGGTGTTGACTCATCTAGGTAAGTGGTTGCAATGAATAAAGAAATAAAATCTCTCTATAAGAATAGCACATGGGTTCTTGTGAAGCCACCTTCAAAAAAGAGAATCATTGGTTACAAATGAGTCTTCAAAAAAAAAAAGAAGGTATACCAGGGTTCAAAGATGTAAGGTACAAAGCAAGTTTGGTTACAAAAAGGCTTTATTTAGGTACAAGGTGTTGACTTTAATGATATTTTCTCACTTGTTGTTAAACATAGTTTGATATGTGTCTTCCTTGCTTTGGTGGCCATGTATGATTTAGAGTTATAGCAACTCGATGTTAAGACAACTTTCTTACATGGTGAGCTTGAGGAGCAAATATACATGAAATAGCCTTATGGTTTTGAAGTTGAAGGTATGGAAGACCATGTTTGCTTGTTGAAGAAATTCTTGTATGGATTAAAGTAGTCTCCAAGATAGTGGTATAAGGTATTTGATTCCTTTGTGCTAGGTCATGGTTACTCCAGGAGCATGCATGATAGTTGTGTTTACTTCCGAAAGTTAAATGATGACTCATTCATTTACTTATTGTTGTACGTCAACGACATGCTCATTGCTACTAAAAGTATTTTAGAGATTCACACTTTGAAAGCGTTTTTGAATGATGAATTTGTGATGAAAGACTTAAAAGTAGCAAAGAAAATTCTTAATATGGAAATCAAAAGGAATCATGAAGGTGGTAAGTCATATTTGACCTAGAAGAATTATGTTTAAAAGGTTTTGGAACGATTTGGTATGAAAAATGTCAAATTTGTTAGTACTTCCATTACTAGGCATTTTAGATTATTAACTAATAAGTCACCAAAGTTGGATGAAAAGAGGAAGGTTTTAGTCCAAAAAATTAGTAGCAAAAACAATCTTATAGATATGTTTACAAAGTCTCTTCTAGTTGTTAAGTTCAAGTAGTGCTTAGACTTAATTGATGTGCTTAGACTTAATTGATGTGCTATAATGATTTGAGAGTTTATAAAGAAGGTGGAGTATTGTTACTATGATTGCATGTCAGACTTGAGCTAAGTTGGAAATTTATTATGTTGGTGGTTAAAGTCCCATACCCAAAAATTAAGCAGAGTTAGCTGATTTTGTTCCTTATAAATAAGAAGTAATATAGCACGTTGTAAATCAATACAAAAAAAAGTAGAAAATTAAGGGAGTTAAAATTTCATGAGCCCTTAGTCCATTATTTTAACTTTTCTTAACTAGGCTCACAAAGAGTTCTTTTTGTATTTTCTATTTGAATAATATTTACTCCCACTTTCACTTATAAATGTAGGTTAAATCGACCGAACCACATAAAATTTATTATCTTTTATTTTTAGTTATTTTTCTTATTTTTATTATTATTTTTAAGGGTTATAACCTGACACTTATCCCTTAACAAGATGGATCATTACTAAGACAAAGATTGACCAATAAATTTACCTATTAAAGACTTCACAAAAATGATACACTCAAACGTATACAAATAATTTTTATATAATATATAAAAAAATTTATATTATATGTAAATTATATTATATATAATATAAAAAATTATTTATATTTATTTAAATTTATCATTTTTATATCTATCTATATTTTTCTTTACTTATATTTATACAAATAACTTTTTAAGCATTTCTTTTTCACATAGATAGAGAATAGTTTAATTTAATCTAATCTAAGAAAATAGTTTTATAAGCCTATCACATTTAGCTTTAATTTCATGTAGCAAAAATAGGTTAATCAAATTTAACTTTCTTTTATATTTAAATGATCAAGATTGAAAAACATTACTATTTGTTCAGATAATTGTTCAAAACAAATTCTTAACTTTATTATTTGAACTTAACATTATTAGTCTAAATTATAATTTAATATTTTTAAAAATTTTATCTTGTTTTAATCACACAAAATTATTTCTTTTTTTAATAGCTTTATAAAATAAAATCTTGTATATAGCACAAAAGTTACAAATAATTTTAATTAATGTCATACATATAGGCCAATTTAAAAGGAAAAAGGAAGAGGAAGGACCATTATAAGTTGAAAAAAAAAAAACTATTTAAATTTAGACTAAGCATACTAAGAATATTTTTTCGAATAGATTATGGATGAATAATGTTGTGCCTAAATCTTAACCATTGATGTATTGTAAAAGTTAAGATTTAGATGACATTTTTTTTAAAGGAAATGATATTCATATTAGATATATATCTTATGGATGTATAAAAATATCTAAATTTTACCTGTAAATATATTATGAAACATTAGTATTCATTAACTTTTTTCTAAAATTATTACCTATTTTGACTTTTTTTACACTTCAAGTGCAATAACTTTTTTTTTAAATGCTTTATTCCCTACCGTGAGTTTTTTCTAACAACTTGGTCCTTCTTTGCTATAAAAATATGTTACCAAAGCTTGTTTTAATTCAATTTTATTATGGACTATACGTTAATGTAAGGTATAATTGACTATTTCTTTCAAGAACTAAATATTAAAATAAAAATTATTTTTGTTAAATGTGAAAAAAAATAAAGTTTACGAACCATTTGTCATTCATACATGATTGAAGGCTAAAATATAAGTGAATTAACTTGATATATTAATCAAACTTCTTGCTCTACCACTGCCTATTCCGTCGGATATAAACTCAATCTGTCAAACAAATTATCCATTACCATTACCATTAGTACAAAACAAAGGTGAAAGTGCAGCAAAATAGGTCTTTAATAATGTCTTGTACTTCCACAATCAAAGACTTCATTCACCCTGACTCTATTTTAAGAGCAACACAAAAGATGCATACCAATTTTTGTCTTTTTGGGGTCAAAAGCATGTATGAGTATTGGAATAGCGTAGAAGTTCAAAAATTATTATTATTATCTTTATTATTTTGCGGATCCGAAACTCTTAGTGGGGTTTGGAGGACTACACAACATAGAAAATATTTTCTCTTCGGCATATTCCATCCTTCCCCACCTTTTCTAGGTTTCTGGAAACAATACCAAGAGCTATTAGATTCTGTTATAAGATTACAGTGGAGTTTTATTATTATCATTGACAAATTGATGGTTGGAAAATTTTTTATTAATAAATGTATTTAATTGTTTGGTAATTTTTTATAATATTTTTAAAATAAAACAAAAATTTCTAATAATATAAAATATAATTACAAAAAATTTATTTTATATGATTAAATTATAATTATTTTATATAATAATAAAAATTGTTGTTTTAAAAAATTATTAAAATGTGATATATTTTTTACAATTTTTTTCACTATATCAAATGGCATATTTTGACAATATTGGTTTAATTTATAATATAACTTTAAAAATTTTATAACTTGACTTAATTAGTTTCAAAACCAAATTGATTCAGTTTAAATTTATTGAAAAAAAATAATAACTCATAATTATTCAAATTTTAATATATATATGATTTAATAAATTTAAAATTTGAATTATTCAAAATAATTTAACTTAAATTAAACCCGAGCACCTCTATGTCACCTCTAAAACAAATTGATATTCATATAACAATTATTTAATTGGTTGGCTGAAACTTAAACTCAAAACGTTCACTTCTAAAAATAATTTCAGTACTATTAAGCAAAACCTCATCGGGAGCCGAAATGCAAAAATCTGGCCCTTCGGGAGCCGACTCTCATAAACTACGAGCTTGGGTCCACGTTCCCTGCATCAACTATTCAACTGGTACAGCCCAGTAAGCCCCATATCAACCCACAGTTCTCTTCCATACTCCACACCGTTCACATCTAAATGAAAAACTGCAATCACTGGGTATGGTCTAAAAGTTATTTTAAGTTTAAATATTGGAACACCACAATCTCTTTCGCACTCCAATTAGATTAAAATAAATAAAAATGAAAAAACAAATGGTACTGTGATCAAACCTCTCTAATCATCCGTATCAGAAAGCAAATGCTGCCGCGGTTTAAGTCCCTCATCCCCCGTATAGCTTGTGGGGACTTGATTTGCCTTCTAAATTTAAACGGAAACCTAGCAGGGTGGCCCATTATTTTACATTTAGGACCACGTCTGCATTGGTCCACTAATGATGACCCATATATTAGATGCGCCACCACCATTTCACGTTAGGCCTATCTCCTTGCATGTAGATGTGCCAGAATTACTCTCAAGCAATGCCTTCGCATCAAACCAACAAAATTTTAATAAAATATGTAAATGTGCCAAAATTACTGCAAATATTAAAGATTGTTCAACGCCACATGTACTTGTAAGTATTTTTTTTTTTTCCCTCTTCTCTCAGATTTTAAAGTTTTGTGCATATGAAGAATTTTCCCAAAAGGTAAACCCATTTAAGGTAAATTGATTTTGTCAAGTAATATTATTAACTGTCATTTAAAAAGTAGAAAAAAAAAATAGAAAAAAAGGAAAGCTTGCCAATTGTTTTATCTCTTCCACAACAATCTTCAATTTGCTTTTCTCAGATTTCAACCAACGTGATGGGTGCCACCATGTATAGTCCACAAGATAAAGTAAATGCTTTTGAATAAAGAGCTAAGAAGCTGCCCTTGCCTCAAAAACAACGTATTTAAGTTTCGTAGTCTAGAGCTATTTATTTTTTCTGGCCCAAAGCTGAAGCGCCAGAGATGTATCAGGCCTGTGCTTGGAAGACCAAATCCAGATAGTTTACATATGTCCAACAAAATTGACGGGCAACAACAAAGATCTTAAAGTCGTGCCCGGTGTCATTTAAAGAAATCGTCGCCCGCACAAACTAGTTCATATTATTAAAATTGAATCTCAATGTAATTTTAAATAAGACTTAAAGTCACTTAGTCTTTATATAAAATTTAAATTATATACATATATTTTAATTATTTAATTTTTTATTCAATAAATAAAAAATATTCTTTTTAATATAAATAAGAGTAAGAATAAATCAATAACCTAAGTTAACAAAACAGTGTTTCTTTTTATTTTACCCCTTAAATTAAAGAATGCAATGTTAGCATATATATACTAAGTACAAAAATGACGTTGAGTGCCCCCTTCAGTTACTTAGTACTCAATAAACCCCAATTCTTGCTAAGTTTTAAATTGAGAAAAAAAAATTGCGACATTGTCTCGTACTTTAGTACAATTAGTCGAGACATTCTATTTACACCTTTTAATTTTGTCTTCGACTTTGTTCTTAAGGTAAAATGGTAAAAACACTCCATGGTTTTCAGACTGTGTTCTTTTATAAATATGAAAAACTACCAAAATTTTGTTATTTCATGTCTTGTGTCCTGGAAGAAAGTAAAGGATGGCGACTGCAGTAAGCTTCAACCAGAAATCTTCGCTGGGTTTAAATAAGTAGAGTTCTTGGAAGTCTCCCCATGATAAATTAAACTCTGATCGTCACAGAAGCGAAGGTGTAACACAAATTCATAAAGTAACTTGAACGTGGTAAAGAAAAGGAGGAAAAGTTGACCAACTCAAAGCCAGTACTTAAATTATATATATATATTTGTCAATGATGTCTGAGTACTTTACTTTGGAAATTATGACATGTAAAAATATATTATCATTGCTGATCCATAATCCACCCATGAGGTAGCTGTAAGGTCATGGAATAATTTCGCAAAAATAATCAATCCCCTTCTTGCGTTAGACTACGAAACTTGGTCTGCTCGCAATATAATTTGCCTAGCTTCCACCATCTCCAAATTAAATAACCTACAAAACGAAGCCCTACCAAGACAAAGAACCCGTTCACATCTGTGGCATTTCTAAATCTTCTGGATTGCAATCAAAGTTGACCTTATAAGTGAAAAATGATAGGAAAAAAATAATGAAGGAAGGTGGACAATGTAAGGGTTGTTAGACGTGATCAAGATTTAAGATATCTGCTTTTTATTTGCTGTTATTCATTTCCACATAAAAAGTTTTGGGCCAATGTAATTGATTAAACTCGAGATAATATAGGTGATTCAAACTTCATATCTCACTAATAGTTAAATCACTCTTTCCACACTAATTAGAAAAAAAAAAAAATTATTCTTGCTACCAATACACAGCTCTACAAAGTGAGAGAAATCCATTTAAGCCGTAGAAATGACAAAAATCACGTGAACTCATCAATGTTCGGGTCGTAAAATTTTAATAGAGGTGAATGTCTAGGTTCATATGAGCAATGACTACTTCTTAGCGATGCTTTTTTATGAGATCAAAAGAAGTGATAATAATGAACAACAACAATGCCATTGACTTTGGATTGTGTACATATATCTGCAATAGAGAATTTAAAAAAAAAAAAAAACCAACACAAAAGCACTAGAACTCAAAGTTAGAACATGAAAAATTTTTTGTTTAGTGTTTTCATCGGTTAGCTAAAATGATGGAGCCCTACTTACCTACTCCAACATAAACAAAATTATTTCTCAAATTTCTTTTATCTCAATTTGCAATTTTTTATCATTATTTTGTACAAATTAAACAAATATTTCCAATAAAAAAACACAACAATTCAAAGTTAGAAGTAGGAAATTTTTTAGTGTTTGCATCATTTCACTGTAATGATAGAGTCCTACCATCTATTCCAATATAAATAAAATTATCCCTTAACTTTCCTAAATCTCAAATTTAAAATTATTTATCATTATTTTGATACAAATTAAACAAATATTTATAACATCAAAACCCTTACAACTCAAAGTTGAAAATAAGAAGTTTTTTGTTATTTTAATCATTTAACTATAATGATAGAGTCTTACCTACCTACTCCAATATAAATAAAATTATCTCTTACTTTTCTTTAATCTTAAAGTGTCATCCTTTTGTCATTTTTTATTTTGGTATAAATTAAAGTTTTTCTCTAAATCTGGACTATAAACACAATAATAGTGGCCTGCAAATTTTTTGGACCATTTTGCCCATAGCTCATTGATTAGTGGTTAATTTTGCTTTTGTGGTGAAAAGAAGTTGGTTACTAATGTTTCAACCCTTCTTTTCTTGGGTTGGATTCAATTTAATTATACATATAAATGTAAGTTGTATATTTGTTCAATGAGATGTATATTTTAGTATTCAATACATGAAAATAATGTAATTAATTTTTATGGGAAAATTGATAAATATTGTAAAAAAAAATTATATGGGCATTGTATGACATGACAAATTAGGGGAAATAAAACTCCAAAAATGGCAAGTTCTTGAATATGCCTTAAGTAAAGTATTACTAAAAAATATATTTTGTAGTAATTATTAATATTTGGTAATACTTATGACATCTTGCTGACGTCCCAGTGACTTTTGTTGAATTAAGAGTAAATTAGTTTAATCAAATTGAAAGATTCCTTGGTCAAATTACAGCGAACTTTTTGTTTAGGCTTGATTCAGTAATTTACATTTAAATTATGAATCAACAATAACAAATTGAATGTTAGATGCCATGATGCTCTAACAGAGTTTACTATTCATCGACCGAAGTTTATCCCTCACGCCATCAACAAACAAACAAAAACAAAATGGGTAGGCCAAACGGATAATTCTGGCTTGATTCAATAATTTACTTAATCAAATCTAAATTATGGATCAACAAGACATCGTAGCAGAGTAATAAACTAAATCAATATGCACAAAACACCTTTTTCTTAGTAATATACGCAAAGTAATGTAACTAGGCTGACGTTCTCATACAGTCTTCCCCTCTCTCCACTCTACTAGCGGTAATTATTAACAGGGAAAAGTTATGTGGATAGAGACAGAGAGCGACGTAGTGTGACATGTGGATCCCATGTATTAAAAATTAATTTTTTTCTCTTAAAATTTTTTGTAGCGAGTATGATACAACGTGCGATGAGATATCAAAAATTGCATTATTGTTTCATTGCACTTTGTATCATGTTTATTACGCATGTTACTGAATCCGTTGCACATAATGTGCTTTTGGACATAAAACCTTCAGTTTTAAAGTAAGAAAATGTTTCTTAATATGTGGAGCTCATCTGCCATATCATCTCTGTTTGCCCTGTCTCTCTCTTCCTCTATCTATGTGGTGAGACCCTCGTTAAAGACATGTCATTAACAAAGATAATCGTTGACAGCACATGCCAAAAAAACAGACAACAAATAAGAAGAACAGAACAACATAAAAAAGTTTTAAAAAAGAAAAAAGGTGGAAAAAACAAGGTAAACGCAAGTCAATTGTTGTTCTAACATATTAGTGTCAAACTGGAAGAAAATATAGAAGACATTCATCGAGTAATGTGAAGTTAGTAATGCCAGAAAAAAAAAAAACTTGATTAAACAAGGCTTGCACACACATAAAATGTTATACTTAGGCTTCCAAGGCTTCACTCTTTCGTCGGAGCTTCAAAGGCTTTGTAGGAGCAAAAAGAAACTCATCACATATTTGGAGATGCTTGAATAACAGTTTTAACCAAAACTTGTCTGCGTGAGATAAAAGTTTCTCCTTTCAGTCCCTTAGTTGAATAGCTCACCATAATAGGTAGGCCAAGATATTTTAGCGATTTCATACTGCTGTGACAAGGAAGTTGTTATCTTTGGTTGAATTGATAGGCAAATTAGTCCAATCAAATTGGAAAATTTTTTTTAGTCTAAAATATTTTGGTGGAAATAATAATTGTAACTTCAGACCTATATTTTTTATTTGATTATTAAGAAATTTTAATTTAATTTTTCTCATATTTATTCAATTTTTCCCTGCACTAGAACTTTTTGGTAATTTACATTCTTATCAATGAGTTTTTACTTTCAGTTTGGTGCCAAACCTAAAGGTAATAATTTATTGTGATGGTAGCCATTTGTTTTGAATTTGTTCTACAGTTACCTACCTTCTGCATCTCTATTTCAGCTTACACGCTAAAAAAAAACATCTTGCACTTTGCTTTTTCTAGCATTTTCATGATATGATTTACAAATAGAAAACCTTCTTTTTTAATTGAATATTACTAAAGAAAGCTTCTTATTACAAAAAGTAGAGGTGTAAAGAACCACTATTTCATTACAAAAGCACCTGTAATTAACTCTAATTGAAGATATTTTACAAAGAAGCTGAATGTTCCAATGTGCAATCGAAGGGCCTTAAGTATTTTTCAACACTTGAGACTTGAACTTTCCACCTGCTTAACATCTGCAACCTTCACCCTAGAATCATGTGATCTTGACTAGATCATCTGAATTAAGTCATCTTTTCTCTTTGGTCTCACTTTGTAGATGTGATTTTAACCATTTAATCATCAAAAAGCAATTGGCCCAGAGACCTCTTAGGCTTGTCTCCTATGAACTCATTTGAAGCTCATTTTGCTATCAGCTCGCTATGTACTTGGATAGGTTACCATGCTTCAGGACTAGCCTGACCATTTTCCCAGCAATAAGCTCTCCACGGGCTCTCAGTATAGACATATAGGCTTAGTACCCTATAACGTTAGCATTCAAGTAATTAGCATCGCCCCTATGGCTACCTACCTGGACCTAAGTCAGCTTTAGAAAAGATATTAGAGACATATTAATCATCTTGGCCAAATGGGTCTCTTGCACACCCAAACACAATACATAAAATTTGAAATCGATTAATGCTTGATCCCATTTATTTTAAAGAAAAGTGATAGTCCAAAAATTTGAACTCGAACTTAAGTAGGGGTTTACTATTAAAACTTACTCTATTTTGCATCTTCATGGGCAAGGTCATCCATACCTCAAAATAAGTCTCATATTCTCTCTCTTCATTTACATTTTTCACTTACTGCATCGATTAACTTAAGTGTCAAATTGGCAAAGTTGAACTCTCAATTAGATTCTCAATCATCAATTAACATGGGAAAAGTATTTTCAATTATAAGGAGTTGATGAAACAAATCAAGGATTACTCGTAAAACTAAGATTACTTGGTAGACCAATGAATACAACTTCGCTTAACTATACATAAAGAGCCTAATTATGTAGTCTACATCTTAAAAATCAATTAGTTAGCAAGATTAGATGACAAACAACATCGGGTTGTTATCACATCTTGCATAGCGATTTTGAAATGGCATGTCAATTAAGTTCAAATTGAATTACTTTGATAATAACAAGCGTTATTACTATGAAATTTCAAAAAGAAAATGATAGGTCATTACTAAGAAAAAATTGACCAATAAATTTAGTTAGGAAAGATTACTACTTACACACAAGTAATCATTGATTATGTTGTACCAAGTCCTTAGGGCTTGCTTCAAACCATAGAGGGCCTTCTTAAGTAAGTACACCTTATTCTCTTGCCCTCTTTTGATAAATCCTAGTGGTTGCTCTACAAACATTTCTTCTTAAAGGAAACCATTAAGGAAGGCAGATTTCGCATCTAATTGGGTGAATTCTCCATCCTTTATGAGCTACAATTGCAATAAGCAATTTAATGGTATCCATTCTAGCCATTGGGGCAAAGGTTTCACAATAGTTTATTCCAAACTCCTATAAGTATCCTTTAGCTACCAGCCTAGCTTTATGTTTGCAAATGGACCAATCAGCCTGGTATTTAGTCCTCAAGATCCACTTAACCCCTATGACAAATCTTTTTTCTGGTTTAGGGACTAAGATCTAAGTCTCATTTTTTTTCAATTGATTGTAACTCCTCTTACATTGCTTTCTTCCAAATTGATACATTTAGAGCTTCTTCATAATTTATAGGTTCTAATGTAGCTTCATTTGCCCTCTCATAAACATCAATGAGGGGTTTAGTTCCTTTGATTGGCCGATTTTCATCATCATCTGATGACTCAACTTTTGGGCCAAGCATATTAGGCACAAGATCAGATTGAGTTTGAGTTGTCAATTTGTGATATGCTCTAATTCCAATGCTCAGCTTCACTAAATTTATCATTTTTGGAAATCAAAACTCTTCCAAAGTTGATATGATAGACCTTGTAGTTGCAAGTAGTGTTTGTGTACCCAATAAAAATGGTCGTGGTTGCTCTTACATCTAACTTGTCTCTTTTTTGCTCAAGTACATAAACAAAATAGAGGTAACCAAAAATCTTTAGATGGTCAAGTGATAGCTAGTATTGAAACCAAGCCTAAAAGGGAGTTA
Organism: Rhizophora mangle; assembly: GCA_037832345.1. Classification (NCBI taxonomy): domain Eukaryota; kingdom Viridiplantae; phylum Streptophyta; class Magnoliopsida; order Malpighiales; family Rhizophoraceae; genus Rhizophora; species Rhizophora mangle. The sequence goes on along the minus strand of JBAPLJ010001990.1, from coordinate 65,820 downwards.
TGTCAAACAATGCTTTGGTAGGTAGCCTATTCAACAATTATACTTAAGTGGCCATTACCTCTCCCTAAAACTTTTTGGGAAGGCTTTTCTCAGCTAACAAGCACTTGGCCATGGACATTATAGTCCTATTTTTCCTTTCACACACCCCATTCTGGTGGGCTAAATGGGGTGTTATATACTGATTTTGAATGCCTACATGTGAATAGATTTGTTTAAATGATTTTGAGGTATACTCATAACCATTATCAGTCCTTAAGGCTTTAATTTTAAGGTCTAATTGAGTTTCAATCTAGGTCTTAAAATTTAAAAAGATGAATGAAACTTTAACTTTTAATTTGAGAAAAAACACTCAACAAATTCTACAATAATCATCAATTAAAGATGTTAAAGTACCTACTGCCCTTTATGGACTCAATGCTCATTGGTTCACACAAGTTTGAGTGTACAAGTTGAAGCTTTTCACTTGCTCTCCAAGGCCTTTTAGTGATAGAAGAGAACTTAGTTTACTTGCCAAGTTGACAAATTTCACACACACTAGTAGGTTTAGAAATTTTTGGCATATCCTTGACAAAATTTTTCCTATAGAGGGTTTGAATTCCAGCATAATGAAAGTAACCTAATCTTTTATACCATAGGATTGATTCATCATTAAAAGTAGGTAATGCTTGATGAGAGACATCTTTTAAGTCTAAATAGAAACTTTTCCTTTTCATGGGACAATAACAAGCTTAAGGCCATGTATTATAATTGATACACATTTTGTTTTTGAAAACAAGAGAGCAATTATGTTCAAGAAGTTGCCCAACACTGAGAAGATTCTAATTGATATTAGGTATAAACAGAACATCAAATATTAGTTTAGTATCTAAGTGAGTGAAAATAGCAGTAGTTCCTTTCCCTTTCACCTGTAGAAGTTGTCCATTGCCCACCTTGACCTTAGAGCTGTAGGAGCCATCCAAAGTCCTGAAAACATCAAGGTTTGGAGACATATGTTTCATGTAGGCATTGTCCACAAGCCATGTCTCACATGCCTTTTTGGAAATGCTATTGCTAGCAACAAAAAATTGCTCCTCAACTTGTTGGTCATCATCTGCCACTTGTGCTTTAGTCTTGGTTAGTAGGTCTTACTAATGCTGACTTTGCTTTTTCTTACAGATCCTCTCAAAGTACCCCTTTTTCTTACAAAAAGTGCACACAATGTTAGGCCTCCTTTAGCAAAACTTAGCCAGATGGTTAGTCTTGCTACAATATTCACATGTTGAGTAATGTTTATTTTCCTTCTGCTTTTGCATCTACAGACTTCCTTTCCTACTTTGATCCTTGCTTTCTCTTTTGAGTACTTTTCTGTTTTTGCTTAACTTGAAAGACACTTTCATCAATATCTTCCTTTCTCATTTGTCTCCTTTGCTCTTGAGCTTAAAGGGCATACAACAATTTTTCCAAAATGATAGTGTTCAAATCTTTAGAGTCCTCTAAGGATGAAATTTTAGCCTCAAACCTCTTAGGTATACTAACCAAGACTTTTTGAACAACCAACTTATTAGGGAAGTCTTCTCCAAGAACCCTAATTTGGTTTACCACCTTTAGTAATCTATCACTGTACTCCTTGGTAGTTTCTGACTCCTTCATTTTTAACAGCTTAAATTCCCTTCTAAAATTCAATAATTGCATGTTTCTAGTCTTTAAGCTACCTCTAAATTCTTCCTTCAACCTTTGTTAAGCCTCTTTGGCTGTGTCATAAGCCATGATTCCATTAAAGATAATTTTTGCAATAGCATAATGAATGTAAGTCAAGGCTTTATATTACCTTGAAACTTACTCACTGTGGTGTTTCATTTGTTTCATTGTTGAATTAGCAAGGATAGGAGAAATATTAGCACCATTCTCAGTGACCTCCTATAGATCAAAAGCTCTCAACTATGCCTTCATCATGACTGACCACTAAGTACAATTATCTTCATTGAATTTTAATGGTGGTAAGGGTAAAAAGCGGGAGAATGCTAATCTAAAAAATTATAGGTATGTTGGTTGAAGTGCTCTTGGGTGTTTTCCTTTCTTTTAAATCACTCTTTACAAGTCTCTAATGAAGTTACCTACTCTGATACCAGTTGTTGGAAAAATCACTCTTTGCAAGTCTCTAATAGAGTTATATACTTTGATACCAGTAGTTGGAATTTTGGCAGCAACAATGCAAACAAATAAACCAAAAAACTTTTTAATATAAAGTAGAAGAGTGGAAAACAAAAGAGGATCTCTAAATTGATGATCAAAAGGTTTCTCTCTTACATCATCCTTCCATGCTTCAATACATATAAGTGAAGCATTTTAAAGTGGTACACTCCTACATGATTAGATCAATTTGAATTTAGAATACATAGTTGATAGCTTGGGTACAAATTCAAACTAATTTGAATTTGTTCCTAAAGCTTACAAAAGAAGCCACTAACACTCTACTTAGCAAGTCAACCAAGTATAATTTGAAATTTAAAGTAATTGTCCTAATGAACTTTAAAAAAAAAAGAGGAAACTTGCAGCCTAGAATTTGAGTCTATTGTGCAATACTCTAGCACCATGCGAGCACCTTGTAAGGCTTCAGTAAGTGATAGTATCAGGAATAAGCTCTTTCTGATACATTTCAGTAAGGAGTTTGATTGCCTCATCCATTCTTTTATGCCTATGGTACCAATTAATTAGGATGTTATAATTAAATACATTTGACTTGCACCCTCTACCAACCATGCTGCATAAAACACTTTTAGCCTTATGAATTTGATTTGTCAAACAATGTTTATCCATCAAGGTACTATAAGTACACATATCAAGATATACTCCATTATGAATCATCCTTTTGCATGCTAGTTAAGCCTTTTGAATTATTCCTTCTGTACAAAATGCAACAACTAAAATGTTATAACTTACTACATCTTACATGATATTCATAGCAAGCATTTCATCAGGCAACCTTGTAGTTTCTTTCCATTGGTCCAAATTGCAAGCACCATGGATCAAGGAATTTTATATAAAAATTATTGGTGAAATGCCCTTATCCAACATCTTGGAGAAGAGATTGAAGGCCTCATCTACTAGCCTATCTTTGCCAAAAATGACATTAGGCGAAAAGACCAAGTTTTAACAATTTGCCAAAAATGGAGAAACCCAATTTCACTTTATTCAAATGGCAGAAACAATTGATGAGGATGCTCAGGGCATACACATTATGCGTAACCTCTAAGCATTCCAATTGTTTGAACAAAAGAGACCACTGTCGTGTAATGCTTCATTCTAACAATATCCCTCCAATAGTTTACTGAAATTACCGATGAAAGGCAAAGTTCATGTCTAAACCACTTATTAAACAAGACTAGAGCATCATCAAGGTTTCAACAATCTTCTCTCACACTTACACATCTCTCTTTCCGCCCGATTGTTATGACTCTCTCATACTGGAACTCCCATAATTCTAGCCATCCAAGACAATAATGCTTCCCTGAATTGATGAATGAATGCAAAAGCAAAGGATTACCTTAAAGACTCTGTGTCATTTCACAAAATTGCAAAAGAAATCAAATTGGGCTTCCCAGTGGCAGCGGAGACTCCACGAACAATGGTAGTAATGGGTTGCTTTTAACCTTTAAGGAGGCTAACAAGTTAGTTTATAAATTTTGTAATTAATGAAGCCTACATTTTAACATTATAATTGGCTTTGTGTGGCTATTAGAGGTGGGTTGCAATTAAGCCACAACTAAGTGGGGGTATGGTGATAGATTAAAAGATTAAAAGTATATATTAAATAATTATAATTGCATATGGATGTGAAGAAACCAAGTTAAGTAATTTTATTTTTTTAAAATTTAATTTATTTAATTAATGAACTAAATTTTGTCAAATCAAATTTCAAGTTTATTTTACAAATAGATAACTAGTATGTGTTTGCACACTTAAGTGCACAAACAAGTCTAATTTTATGTTATTAATAGATTATGTCATAAAAAATAAATACATTGAACACTAATTTATGTAACAAAAGAGTTTCCTTGCCAATGGTCAGAAAAATATAATCCAAGCATTCAAATTATGAATCATTCAACTAATAGTAAATAAAGAGATATAAATTAAGATTGAGGAAGAAAGCCAAAAAAATGAATTTTCCTTTCATTATGATATGAACTAGTTTGTCTACACTTCATTGTCTCCCTATTGTAGCAACACAAATTTCAATAAGCTTGATGAAGAGAGAAGAAAAAATTTTATTCTTTAGAATTTTATTAATAATTTGTATTTATAATAATTTCTAGTATATGAGAGACATTCTTTTTGTTAGAAATATGTTCTTATTTAGAGTTATTTTTTATTTAGTTTTATAATTATTTTTTCATTTAATCCCTTATACCCATTTAAGGTAATATGTACTTTTTTTTTTTCACAAAGCAAGTACCTTTTGGAGAATTTTGATTTAATACATAATTGATTTTTGTAGATTTTAGCTCAAATTTGAATTGAGACAATTTTTTTAGTCCAAATATTTGTTGTGACTATAATATGAATCAAGCAATTGAAAGAGAAAAAAAAAAAAAAGTCAATTTGAATGACTTGAATTTGGCTTTTCCTATTGCATAAAGATATATATATATGTTGGTCACAAAACAAGTACATTTAATTTTGATAAAAAAACAATGACTACATTTATTTGTTAGATTTGTAAAAAAAAAATTCTAATACTTAGAGTATAACATAGACTATTACCTCAATTCATCTATAAAATCCTCATTTGCCTCCTTTATCCCTTCTGTTTGAATTTCTTTTTATGACTCTTTGGATTAATTATAGATTTTTCACTTAAGAGAAGTCTAGGCAATTCAACATTGCTTGACCCAATGTTGATCAATGTTTCATTCCTCATCAATATTGTTTGATCATGCTTTAAATTCTTTGTTTTTGCTGCAGAGACCTAATCACCACTTATAAAATTCTTCAAATTATAGGTCATACCATTTGAAAAACTCACAATCTTTTTTGTTTCTAAAATCGACATATCAAAAATCTCCTTCTTGAGTTATTTTGGCTCCACAACGTGTATATTTGGGTTTTTACTCCATGGTTGCATAGAATATGCTAGAAGAAGAAAAGGATAAAGATGAAGATGCATCACCAACAACCAAATTTTTGCAAGACTCCATTGCCACTAAATCATTACCAAAAATAAGTTGGATTCTCTCTATTTCTCTATGTGATATGCAATTTTGAAGTTCCTTTTCCTTCATTTTGTTCCCTTCTATCAATTGTAATTTAGGATTTATATGACACTAAAAAAGGAAGGATTGAGTTTTATTATTTTGTTTTAATTATTTAAATTCAATTATTATTATTATTATTATTATTGTCCATAATTCAATTATTATTTGATTAATTGTAAGTTTTTAAGAAAAAGATAATTAGATGGGTAATGAAATTATAAGGCTTAATAAACCCAATTGAGGTGATGTGGTCTAATTTTTTGTTTTGTGTCCACATCACCACTTGATACATATCACAACATTATAATTGATAATGTGCTATATTTGTTAAAAGAAAAATTTACAAAATATAAGTCGTACATTTTAAAAGTAATACTACATTTGTTATAAAAATAATAGATGAAATTATTTTTGTATATTATCTCTATATTTTACAATAGTTAACTACTTAGAGGTATTTTAACCCTCATTTTAAGGCCCAATTAGTATAATGGATAAATTGAATATAAAATTGAATAAAGGGCTCAAATATCTAACAAACAAAAAGCTTTCTTTTAATAAATTTATATTTAAATATTTATTGTGTTTATTGCTTTAAATGTGTGACACAAAAATGTTTTAGGCAATAATTGTATTAAAATGAGTTAATTAATTTTTTATTTAACAGTATATAATCTAAATTAATAATATATCTATATTTATTTATTATATATATAACTTATATATTTTTGTCATCTTTGTGTTTTTATTTATTTTGTTCGAAAATGACCATAATAAGTACATTGACTTTAGGTACTTTTCAAATATATAAAAAAGAAACATAATTAGAATTTTTTTTCTTTTGAAATTAATGGTCAGTTTAGAAAGTTTTTTAGTTTATAAAATACCATTTAAAACCTTTTGCAATGGCATACTTTCATCTTGGAACAAGAAAGGGCTAATAAAAGGGTCCAAAGAATCTATATGGCATTGAATGATAAGCATTTTCTCTCTTTTTATTTCCCAAATTGTTAGTTAATTTATATATCCATTGAGTGACATTTTGTTCCCATATAATTATTTTCTATTTATTTTGTTCTTTAGGTCAGATAAAATTACATCAACAAACAATTTAAAAACAACTAGTATGGAAGTTCACACAATCCAATATGGAAGAGCATTCTTAAACCATCATAATGGAAAGGTACCACTGGTGTAAACAATAACTAATCTAAAGCAAAGAAAATGAATAACTAGATGAAGGAAATGCAATAGCAAAAGTGAAAATTTTAGGTTTGAAACATTGCATGACTCCTAATCCTATGATCACTCCTTTTCCCCCCACTCTTTCCATATGACCTAAAATTTCTGATCCATAAAAACTTTCTCAACCTTGTCAATCATGCTACTACAAAAACTACCTACCATCTGTATGCTTAAAAGTCATTACCTTACAACAACCCACACAACCTTTGTCCTTCACTTTTTTAATCACCTCCAAAATCAAAAGCCTAAAACCAATTTGCTTAATGGAGCAAGAGACTCCATTGTCATGCAACAAGCACAAATAAAATCAAAATTTCCTTTTCCAATTGTTATTCTAATTTTTGACATACAAATGTACAGAGGCACAAATAAGTGAAAGGAAGTCAATTTTGTGATACCATAGTCAATGATATGTGTGTTATTGATTGTCATCAAGACTAATTAGTTGCATGAGGATATTAAAGTTGTCTTTAGAATCAAAAGGAGATAAAGGACTCAAGTCTCATACCTTGCACTTAGGATTTTAACAAAATCAAATGTGACAAGGGAATGGGGAAATTGACGGCTTGAGATGCAAAGAAAAACTATTTTGGTAGAGGAAAATGAATGACAATTAAAGGCACATTAGCAAAAGAGAGGGAAAAAAAAAAAACTAATACACCAACAGGATTCATGGGTGGCAAATCCATTAGTGTAATGTAATATATGTTCCTTCAGTATAAACAATATCATGATGCATTTTATTCACAACAAAATGTTTGTTAATGTTATAAATAAAACCAACATGCAAACATGATTTAAAGGCCAATATCTAGCTAAAATAGTATAGGAATCCTCATCTAACATTCTAACTAATTGAAAATAATACAAGTAGATAGAGTGAACTATATTTTTCATTATTACATGTGTTTAGAGTTAAACTCTTATTTTATATTCATAAAAACATGGCATGCAACAAAGAGGGGAAAATGTGCATTGAAGACACACTAATAAAAAGATACACTACATGGCTACTTATGTAATACAGCAAATAATTTGGGAATAGTATAGAAAATTAGGAAATGACATTTGTCAATGAGATTCTCAATGAACATAAACAACCTCTGTCGTTAGCCGGAATTGATATAAAGTACTGATGCAAAGGCCACCAAAAAAAATGATGTAGCTTGCTATGATGCTTGCAATGAAGGACACAGGATCAATGTCATACCATTTTTCTTCACTTACATCAGTATTAGATGGTGCTAATTGTGGTATGTCATGAATGAAATTACAACTCTGTGTTAATAGAGGTCCATAAGGAAATGGATTTCTTTTGTAACTTTTGTTGTTAAATGTTTGAAACTGCTTGTCTATGTTTGGAAGCCTTCCAGATAAGTTGTTATATGCCATACTGAAGTATGATAGAAAAGTAAGACCAATTAGTTTTGATGGAATCTCTCCACTCAATTTGTTATGGGAAAGGTCTAGGCTCTCTATCTCTTTAAGTTGTGCAAAAGTTGTTGGAATGAAGCCTGTAAATAGATTGTGAGATAAGTTTAATGCATGTTTCCAACTTAAATTTCCAAGTTCTTTTGGTATTTCCCCTATTAGTTGGTTAAAGGATTTTCTTATATGGACATCAATTCAAGAATGCTACCTTCGTATATGTTGGACCTTGTTTTTGTCACAAACCTAACTTGCACTAGCTGCACACAAAGAACATATGAGGCTAAAATTTGATAGAACTTATCTCCTGGATTGCCCATAATTTTGTTGTAGAATCCCGCATCATCAAAAGCAAACATCAAAATTTGGTATGCAAAATCAGATAAAGTTGACTTCCCAAAAGAGACGTTACCAAAACAACGAGGTATGGGTCTAAAAAACAAGTTGTGTGAGAGATCTAAGATGCTAAGTTTATTTAATTGACATAGTTGATCCAATATCAAACCCCCTAAAGAATTTTGGCCTAGAAGAAGAACCCTTAAATTTGATAAAGCCCTAATTAAGGATGGAATATGACCAGACAAAAGATTATTTCCAATGTTCAGCATTAGAATACTAGAAGAATTAAACAAAGTTTTTGCATTTGAGCCAGTGAGTTGACTTCCTTCCAAATTGAAATGTTGTAAAGATGACCAAGTGAAGCAAGATGAAAAATGACCTTACTAAATGATGTAGAGATCACAGTAATACCCACAACTATAGTTCCTTACTAAATATACAAATGTCCATATCTACAAGTTTTCATGACAACGAGAATACCTTTACTAACTTTTAGGACTCCACCTTTACTGGTATACCTATAGCTAAGAGCCTCAAGTGTTCCTAAAGAGATGAGATTTTTCTTTAATTCTAGAATGTGTCTGACCTATGTAAGTGTTCTTACAACACTATCATGACTCTTGATTTTAACTGTACCAATCCCAACAATTTTGCAAACTACATTATTGTCCATCATAATAACTCCATCTTCAACAGATTTATAGGTGCAAAAACTAGTCCTTATTAGGACATATATGGGATGTGCAACTAGAATCCAAGATCTATTCATGGGCAAATCTTAATTTATCATTAGCAAAGAAAATAATTCCTTCACTCTTTTTTTTTTTGTAACGTTGGGTTAAACTGACTCATTACTTTTGTGCTTATCCTTGTCCTTGGCTTTCAGCTTCAAGTAGACAGCTTTAATATGCCCTTTTCTCTTACATTAATTGCACACCAAATTTCTACAATTGGATTTAGATCTATTGGATCTTTGACTATCTACATCCCTCTCACTTGATATGCCCCAAACCATTAAGCTGTCAACTTGACCACTACTACTCTCCCTAGTTATATCCTTATCGATCTAGTCTTACAACTTTAAAATAGACTTAATTTCTTTATAAGAAATAGTCTCTTTACCATAAAGCATTATTTCTCTAAAATACTTAAATGAATAGGGAAAAGAACACAATAATAATAGGGCTTGATCCTAATCCTTAATATGAACATTTATATTACTTAAATCCATAAGCAAAGGATCAAATTTATCAAGATGCGACAATATAGATGAACCTTCAAGCATACGAGGCATATACTAACTCTACTTTAAATAGAGTCTATTCTCTACTATTTTCCTCATATACAAAGCCTTTAATTTTTCCCACAAATCTTTAGTAGTTACCTTAGTAGCTACTTCTCTTAAAATCTCATTAAAAAGATTTAAGATGATACATGATCTGGCCTTTTTGTCAAGACCAACAAACTCCTCACCTAACATCTTCTCTGGCTTTTTCTACTTCCCCAGCAATGCTATGTCAATGCCATCTTGAACTAGCATGGCCTGCATTTTCAACTACCACATTCTAAAGTTGACACTCTAATTGAACTTCTCAAAATAATACTTATTTATTATCATAATAGTTATTTTCCTAGTAAACCATGCCCTAATACCAGTTTGTTAAGAGATGAGCTCTGAGTGATAGCCCTTAAAGAGAATAACAAAATAAAGAAAAATAACTGAAAACAAGAGACACTAAATTTACATGATTTGATCAATTTGACCTACATCCATAGGCAAAAGTGGGAGCAAATATTACTAAAATGGAGAATACAAAAAAGAATTTTTGTGAGCCCAGTTAACAAAAGCTTAAATAATGGATTAAAGGCTCATAAAGTTTTAACTCCTTTAATTTTCTTTTTATTGTATTGATGTTACAACACATTATATTACTCATTTATAAAGAATAAAATTAGCCAACTCTGCTCAATTTCTCAGTGTGGGACTTTAGCCACCAGCTTAACAATGGGTATTGGCTAAGATTTATTGGTGAGGAAAGAGGACTTTGTGCCCCTTGATTTTGAAGGGCCTATTTTGGTTTGCACTAGGAATCATGATCTTGATGTTGTTCTTGAATCCACTCTTAAGTCCAAATGGAAGGGTACTTATTCCCTATAATTTTGGATTTGTTTTGAGGAATTAAGGTGAAAGATATTAACTTTACTAATAATTGAATCATTATTCATTACTAGGTAACAAGAAAAATTGAACTAGAGCATATGAACATCTGTTCACAATTTGTAAATGTTTAACTACCATTATAATAAAAAAAAAAATCTACTGCTTATTAACTAAGTTAGCCAAGGAATAGGAAGAATACTAAAATTGAGGTTTAGATTTTGCTGTGGTTGCTACATTTTGTGGGCTAACACAAGTATTTGCTTCTGTATCAAATGCAATGATTGTAATTGACTACAAGTGTAGTGTCATTCACAACCTACCATTTGAAAAGATTTTCTTTCAAATTGTTAAACTTACAATGGAAATAATTATGGCTTTTTTGTTTATATGATTGTGTAATACTATTTTGGGCTCTAGTAAATGAATGTTGACAATCTAGTAGATTTGGCTTTTTTCCAGAATGGTATGCTAAAACAATGGTTGCAAAGTAAAGGTCTTGGTGATGTTGACCAATTGCTAGCATATTTTGCTATTTTAAAGCTTATTGAACCTCCTGTTGATGGTAAGATAAACAACAATTGGGAAGGGTTAACTGTAGCATATGGAAAATAGGCATTTTGTGGTAGTTGTAAGATTACATGTTGGAAGGCTTTCTTGCAAGGTAAACTAAACATCTCTTTCTCTTTTTATCCTAAAAGCTATTTTAGGCATTCTTTAAGCTGATGTGCTTTCTTTCTTGTAACTTTATTTTGTAACTTAAGTTTTCAATTTGATAGGGATTGGGTGGGCATTAGATATTCATCAAAGGATTCAACCATCATGTTTGGGCTAAATATTAGTCAATGTGAACTTTAAACTATCTTAGTCCAATCAAATTAAAATATTTCTTTTTCTAAGTGTGGAAAAAGTCATGGCTGGTAGCCATAAGGCCTCCCATCTTGATTGATGGCACTTTAACAACCCTTCTATGGTGGATGGTAGATGGGTCTAATTAATTATTTCTTCTTTTTTTTTTTTCTAGAGAAGTCTCTTAATTATTTCATCAAAACTTTCTTACATATACATCAAGAGAGATTGATTGCAAACTTTCAAAAATAATGTCACACTCTGATGAAGGACTCAATTTGAAAAAAAAAAAAAAGAAAAAGTTGTAAGTTATTTGCAATGATCACATTTGGACATTTTTATTTATTAATAAAATAATTTGTTAAGTTGGTGGCTAACACATAGGGAAAGTGAGCAAAGTTGGTTAATTTTATTTTTTATAAATAAAAAGTAATATAGTGTGCTATAAAATCAATAAATAAAAAAAAAATTAAAAGAGTTAAAACTCTATAAGCCTTTAGTCCATTATTAGTGTTTTTGTTAATTGGGCTCACAAAGATTTTTTTTTTTTTTTGTATTCTCCACTTTAGTAATATTTGCTCTCATTTTCACTTGTGGACATAGGTCAAATTAATCAAACTACATAAATTTGTTGTCTCTTATTTTTAGTTAATTTTTTCTTATTTTTGTTATTATCTTTAAGAGTTATAATTTGGAACTCATCTCTTAACAAATTGGTATTAGAGTCAGACTCACTGGGAAAATAGTCATTATAACGATAACAAAGTATTATTTTGAGAGGTTTGATCGGAGTGCCAACTTAGAAATGTGGCAATTGAAGATGAAGGTCATGCTAATTCAACATGGTGTTGACATATCACTGCTAGAGAAGCAAAAAAAGTCAGAAAAGACATCAAATGAGGAGTTTGTTGGTCTTGACAAAAAGGTTAGATCAAGTATCATCTTAAATCTTTAAGGTGAGGTTTTAAGAGAAGTAACTACTGAGGTAACTACTAAGGATTTATGGGAGCAATTAAAGATATTGCATATGAAGAAAATAATGAAGAATAAGCTTTATTCAAAGTAAAGTTTGTATATGCTTCATATGCCCGAAGGATCATCTATATTGTCGCATCTTGATAAATTTGATTCTTTGCTTATGAATTTGAGTAATATGGATGTTCATGTTGAGGATGAGGATCAAATCCTATTATTATTATGTTTTCTTCCCCATTCATTTAAGCTTTTTAGAAAAATAATACTTTATGGTAAATATACTATTTTTTATAAAGAAATTAAGTCTATTTTTAAGTCAAAAGACCAGATTGACAAGAATATAATTGGGGAGAGAAGTATTGGTCAAGTTGATAGTTTGGTGGTTCAAGGTAAATCAAATAAGAGGGATGCAGATAGTCAGAGATTCAATTCTAGATCTAAATCCAAACATAAAAATTTGTTGTGCAATTATTGTAAAAGAAAAGGGCACATCAAAGTTGATTACTTGAAGTTAAAAGCCAAGGACAAGGATAAGTACACAAGTAATGAGTTAGTTCAAGTTAATGTTGCTAAAAATGAGAGTGAAGAAATTATTTTCTTTGTTAATGATAAAATTAACGTCTGTAAAAAAATGAATCTTGAATTTTAGTTGCATGTATTATATGTGTTCCAATAAGGACTAGTTTTCACCTATGAATCTGTTGAAGGTTAGAGTTATAGGTAATAATATAGTTTGCAAAATTGCTAGGATTGGTACAGTTAGAATCAAGACTCATGATGGTGTTGTGAGAACACTTACACATGTTAGACATGTTCTAGAATTGAAGAAAAATCACATCATTTTGGGAACACTTGAGGCTTTTGGCTATAGGTACACTAGTGAAAGTGGAGTTCTAAAAGCCAATAAATGTGCTCTTGTTGTCATGAAAGCTTGTAGATTTGGAAATTTGTACATTTTACATGTATCTACAGTTATAAGCATTACTACAGTCTCTACATCATCTAATTCAGAGGCAGATATTACGAAGTTACGACATATGTAGTTGGGGCACATGAGTAAGAAGGGTTTATCTATGTTGAGTGAAAGAGGCTTTCTATATGGACAACATACTAGAAAGTTGGATTTCTATGAGCATTGCATCTTTGGGAAGTAAAAGCATGTTAGTTTTAAGTCTCTAGCTATTCACAGGACAAAAGGCACTTTGGATTATATTCGCTTGAATCTTTAGGAGTGATCTCGCATTTTGTCATTGATGATTGCTCAAGAAAAGTTTAGGTTTTCTTTCTAAAGCACAAGAATGATGTTTTCCAATCATTCAAGAAGTGGAAAGTATTGATTGAGAAGTAAACAGAAAAACAAATTAAGCGACTCAAGATAGATAATGACTTAGAATTTTATGAAGGTGAATTTAATGAATTTTGTGAAAATGAAGTTATTGTTTGTCATCGTACAATCAAGATGACTCCTCAATAGAATGATGTTGCTAAACATATGAATAGAATACTTTTGGAGAGAGTTTGTTGTATGATTTTCAATACTAGTTTGGCAAAAAACTTTTAGGCAAAGGTAGTCTCCACAACTTGTCGTATCATTAATTATACACCTTCAATATTTATAAAGTTCAAGACTCTAGAAGAAGTTTGGTCAAGTACTCATGTTAATTACTTTAATTTAAACATATTTAGATATTCTGCATATATGCATGTTAATGATGGGAAATTGGAACTTAGAGTTAAAAAATGCATTTTACTTGGGCATGCATCTAGAATGAAGGGATATTGTTTATGATACCTTAATCCACCAAAATTTGTGATTAGCAAAGATGTTACATTCAATGAATCCTCTTATGTTACACCAAAAAGGAAAATCTTTTATTCCTTCTGATGCAGGTAAAGGTGATAGTGCACACAAGTAGGTGGAGTCTAAAGTTGTGAATCAAGATGTTCAATAGCAAAGTCCTCATATTTAGTCAGATTCATCAAATATTGTAGATTCCTCTAAAGACAAAAAGGAGGATCATTCCATAGCCAAAAACAGATTAAGAAGAGAGATTTGACTACCATAGAGATATAATGACTATGTTGCTTATACTTTTTCAGTTGCATAGGAGAATAGTGAAAATGGCAAACCATCTATATATTTAGAAGTAGTCTTAGATGTTGACTCATTTAGGTGGTTGGTTGCAATGATTGAAGAAATAAAATCTCTCCATAAAAATGGCACATGGGTTCTTATGAAGCGGCCTCTAGAAATGAGAATTATTGGTTGCAAATGGGTCTTTAAAAAGAAAGAAGGTATACTAGGGTTCAAAGATGTAAGGTACAAGACACATTTAGTCGTAAAAGACTTCGGTCAAGTTCAAGGTGTTGACTTTAATATTGTTTTCTCACCTATTTTTAAACATAATTTGATACATCTCTTACTTGCTTTGATGGCTATGTATGATTTGGAATTAGAGCAACTCAATGTTAAGACAAATTTCTTATATGGTGAGCTTGAGAAGTAAATATATATAAAGTAACCCCAAGGTTTTGAAGTTGAAGGTAAGGAAGACCATGTTTATTTGTTGAAGAAATCCTTGTATGGATTCAAGTAGTCTCTAAGATAGTGATATAAGAGATTCAATTCCTTATGCTAAGTCACGGTTACTTTAGGAGCATGCATGATAGTTATGTTTACTTCTAGAAATTAGATAGTGGCTCATTCATTTATCTGTTACTTTATGTTAACAACATACTCATTGTTGCTAAAAATTGGTCAGTGATTTGCACTTTAAAAGCACTTTTGAATGGTGAATTTGAGATAAAAGACTTAGGAGAAATAAAGAAAATTCTTGACATGGAAATCAAAAGAAATCATGAAGATGATAAGTTATAATAAGATATAATAAGATTTTATTTATATAATAAGATTTTTTTTATAGTTGGATCCTTTTGAATTCAAATTATTCGAATTAACTTGCAAATTGACAAATTATATTTATGTCAAAAAAGTATAATTTCTTAATTCTATACTTATCTTTATTTTATTCTTTAAATTCAATAATAGATGAATTGTTAATTTTATATATATTATAATAAATAAAATTATATTATTATTATTACTTACTTATTTTTATATATTAATTGTTTTAATACACACACACATATATACATATATACATATATGTATATATAATATACATCTATACATATAATATATAAATAGATGTGTACAAATTTTTTAACTACTATAAATATGAAAAAAGAAAAATTAAAAGAGATAATTATATAAAAATATATAAACAAATATTAATATAAAATAATTAAATATATATAATAAATTAAAAATTATGTAAATTGAATGTAATATATATTTATATATATATATTAAAATAAAATTGTGTGAATGAATGATAATGTTTATATATTTGTATATATATAAATAAAGTAATAAACAAAAATATAAAAAAAATATCAAAAAGTAAATTTTTTTTATTTTTACAAATGTATGTTCATAAAATTTATAATAAAAATAAAATATACTTATTTTTCTTTCCTACATAATATTTATAATTTATATATTATAATATCTTTTTTTTTTTTTCTGTTTTTTTAGAAAAATAAAAAGTTGAAATAAGTTTTATTTTAAATTTTTAGGTAGGTTCAAAATTTAAATGTTAATTTGAATTGTTATATTATTTATTATGTTTAGTTGATCAAAGAATATTAATTTGATTAACAATTCACCCAAACTAATTAATTTTTAAAATTTTTAAATTAACTAAAATAAAAATATGTGATTTTAATTAATTATATTTTAAAAATTGATAATTCAATAAATTAAAATAAATGCATAGTATTTAAAATAATTTTAAAAATATAATTATCATAAAAAAAATTAGTATATGTTCACCATCCAATTATAAAAATGGTTTTGCAGTAAATGAGATTTTATTTTATTTTATTAAGCAAGAAACAAAATTGCAGAAGGCCAAATGACATCTGACTATTCACGCTATAAATTCCTGATCTAATGGCTTTAACGCCGACGCCAACGCCAACGCTGCCCCACCACCTCAAATCTGAAATCAAGACCGTACAAGGCTTGTGAGGTCAAAAACTTGCACCCACTTTGTCATCCACTCTGTGTCTTGTGCTTTTCTGCTCTTTATTTTGTATTAATCACTTGCCCTAGGTTAATCGAGTTGTCATTGAATATTGCATAGGAGTTTCAAAAGGAGTTGTTGGATTGAGTTTATCTACAGGTCTTATGTATACACAAAATATACGAGACATATATTATATATAATATATTAATTACTTATATTTATTTGAATTCATCATTTTTAAAATATCTTAGAAGGGGCACCAATGCGATTGGAGCCACCGAAAGAAATAACCCGATAATTTGTTCAGCAAGTGAAACTTGCCCTCAATCCTGACCATGAATCCAAAGGAAAACAGTTTTTTCAGGCCAAGAGAGCAGGCGGTGGGCGTTTGAGTCAACCGTGCACGTGGGTGTCTCTTTTATCAATAATGTTATGTAATAAAGGGTAGTGCACGGTGGTGGGACGAGTGGCCTTTTTGGTTCCGGATAGACCCCCACTTATACGCGTCAGCAAGATTTCCAATTCCATCCAAATCTAATCACGACCGTCCAATCCAGAAATTCCCCCGTGACTTTGACGGCATGCGGTAGTGGGATTCCAAGTCATCGGAACCCGCAGCTGTGGAAATTTATAAGTTGTAACCAAACGAAACTGCTTCGGTCATATTAAAATCTACCATCTGCGCACACCACACGCCAAGGAATAAGTCATAACTCGAGAAATTTTCACATCATAATTTTAACATCAACCACAGCGTTTCACAATTCCTATCTATGGAATCCCTCAGCCAAAAGTGACGGAAGATGGATTGTTGATTGGCTCAAGTGATCATAGAAAAAAAAACACTAAGAGGGACAAAACAACAATAGAAATTGACTAAAATTCAATGGAGCAAAGGAGAGTCAGGTTAACGACTAACAAATAGGATATGACTTAATTGTCAAAAAGACCAGCGACCACCCCATCCCCAAGAAGGTAGGTATTTTTTTTTAGACATTTTTAAATTTATACTATATAATTTTTTAGATATTTTTTTTCACATAAATAAAAAAAATTTTTGATTAATTAATTTTGATAAATAAAATTAAAAAAAATTATTTTAAATATTTTTTTAAAAAAAGACTCCTTAAGTATTTTTGTTATTCATATACTTTTGTTAATAATATATTTTTATATAACTAATTTAAAACATATGAAAATTTGTGTTGGATCAAATATGAAAAAAAAAATCAAAAGATTTGAAAAAATAAAATAAGAAATTATTTTTGATTGAATTTTGGACAAATTAATCCAATCAAATTAAAAGATTTTCTTTTTCTTAGTGTGGAAAAAGCCAGCAATGAGACTTCCATCATCTTTATCATTGATGACTCTTCAACAACCTTCCCGTAATAGATGGTAGATAGGTCTATTTAATTATTTTTTTTATTAAAACCTTCTTGCAAATATATAGAAAGAGACTGATCTCAAAAATACATGTTTCATCCTTTCAAAGTAAACTTTATCGTGGTAGCTTTTTCTTTTGCATTAATCACTTGCCCTAGACTTATCACTAGGTAATTATATCTAACAATGACATATGCCATTACTTCAAATTTCAAACAAAAAGATAAGTCACTGACTATTAAATTTACCTATCAAATACTTGAGTCAAATTATATATATAGTATAAAATATTTTATATATAATATAAAAATTATTTTTATATATTCAAATTTATTTTTTTATATCTACTCATATTTATTTATATCTCTACTAAATAATTTTTTAGGCATTTCATTTTCACATAAATTAGGAAAACTTCTTTTGTTAATTTTGATAAATGAAATAAAAAAATTCATTTTAAATATCTAAAAAAATATGACATGTTAAATATTTTTTGTTGTTAAAGTAATTTTTTTAGTGATATATTTTTATGTAATTAATTTAAAATACATACAAAATTCAGTTGAATCAAATACTAAAAAAAAAAAAAAAGAGAAAATAAGAAACTATATTCATTTGAATTATGGGAAATTAGTCCCATCAAATTAGGTTTAGTGTTGATAAAGTCCTAACTTGTGACAATATGGCCTCCCACTATCTTTATGATTAATGACCCCTTCAATATTCCTTTCATGATCCATGATTCACTTAATTATTTTACCAAAAATTTCTTGCAAATAAATAGCAAAATTGACCTTGTATGTCTAAAAATACTTTATACTAAAGGGTCCAATAAATAAGAAATATATATAAAAAAAGACTTTATGATTTGTCTAAAGATTAAATATACATAATTTTATTTTTATTTTTATTAAAAATATCATTATAATACAACTCTATCACATAAAAATTCTAATAATATAATTTTACCAATATATCAAAATTTCATTTGAACTAAAGGGTATTGACAAAAACTTGTCATGCTAATAATATCTTTCTTATTTACTTTAATGATCTCTTTATAATTATTTCATCATATACATAATTATTATACTATGATATAAGGATAAAACAAATTTGATTTCAATTGCTTGAAAGTGACTTCACATATTATCAAGAAGTTTTTAATTAAAGAATTAATAAAAAAATGACATTTACATTAAAATTGAATATACACAACTTACACCTTAGTGTCGACGATTGAAGAAATGATGTTAACTTTGCCAAAGTAAATATTCAAGTTGGCCAAAAATGCACACTTCCATGCTTATATAATTGATCATTCTTATATTTTAAAGATGTAAACTTAATATATATATATATATATATATATATATATATATAATATTTTTCATTCTTCTTAACTAACTCATTATCATTATTTATATTATATAAAAAACAAAATATGTGTTATGATTTTCTTATACTCTACTATATTCTTAATTTGCTTAAATATAATTGTCAAAATAAAAAGAATATATATCAATTAATAGTATTCTTAATAATAGTGTTGATTTTTTTTTAATTCTTTTTCCTTAGTTATGGATAAATTAATTAAAGTATCTTTTAAATTAAAAACATTGTAATGTAGATAGTTAAGAAATATAATAATAAACTTCTGGTAGTTGCATATAAATATAATTCACTAGCAACATAAACACAAAACTGACGTATCTTGGATCTTAACCATCCCCTCAACAACCCTCCCCTTGTCTTATTATTATTATTTTTTTCTCCTTATCAATTTTTAGATTATAAGATCCATTGTGCTTGTCTCTAATTGGGAAGATTTAGAAATGTCTTATCCATTTTATCCCATGTCCTTTATCCAATTAAATGATGGTTCAAATGTTATCATATTTTTTGATTTAACAAAAGCATTCAATTTTTTTCTAAAATAAATAATTACCGAACAAATTATTGTGGGCATAGCCAAACCAAAAGACGTGAAATACCATCTTGTACCAAAGCTTGAGTGCATCGTTATCCTATATAAAGAAACACAAACAGCCTCCTCAGACATCAAACCTAAGCTGAAGTATTCCTTAAGATCTCAGCTTTCACTTCCTTTGATCCATCATGGCTTGCATTACTTTTGTTATCCTTAAGATCTCAACCATCATATTCCCATTTAAGGAAACACAAACAGCCTCCGAGACATCAACCTACCTAAGCCGAAATACTAGCTAGTCCTTCCTATTTCAGCTTTCACTTACTTTAATTCTTGAGTTTAATGGCTGAGGCACTTGTTTCTCCGGTGGTAGAGCAGCTGGTCTCCATCATGGCTCGTGAGTTAGAACAAGAGGTGAGGCTTGTAGTGGGTGTTGAAAATGCAGTTGACCAACTTACCAGCAATCTCACTGCCATCAAAGCTGTGCTCACTGATGCAGAGACAAGGCAAGTGAAGGAGTCCATCGTCAGAGATTGGCAGAAGAAGCTCAGAGACATCGCTTATGACATTGAGGACGTGTTGGACGATTGGGAAGCTGCAATTCTCAGCTCAAAAAGCAAACCTGAGAAGAAGGTATACTCCTTGCAGTCCTCTTGCTTTTGTTGCAAACAACTCAGTCTGCGTCATGACATTGCTAGGAATATAAAAGAGCTGAATGAAAGATTAAACAAAATTGCCCAGGAGAAAGATCGCTACCAACTTGTTCAAAGAGAGGGCAACCCACCAACTGAGCGATTTATTACCACCCCTACGATTGACAGAAGAGAGGTGATGGGTAGGGATGAGGATAAGAATGTCTTAGTAGAGAAGTTGTTGGGCGATGGGTCGGACCTTCGTGTTCTTTCTATAGTAGGGACAGGGGGGATTGGCAAGACAACTCTTGCCCAATTTGCCTTCAATCATAACAGTATACAGACCTACTTTGATAAGAAAATCTGGGTCTGTGTTTCAGATCCTTTTGATGCAATAAAAATTGCAGAGACAATTCTTGAATCTATTTTGGGTCGTGCTCCAGATGTCAGGCAATTGCCAAGCTTGTTAGAAAAAATAAGGGAATCTATTAAGGAGAAAAAATTTCTTCTAGTTTTGGACGATGTGTGGGAAGAAAACCTAGAAAGTGGGATCAATTGAAACAAGTTCTCAAGTTTGGTTTATCGGGAAGTAAAGTTTTGGTGACCACACGTAAAAGGAATGTTGCATCAGTCATGGGCTGTTTAACAGATGATATTTTGGATCTAAAGGAATTGTCCGAGGAGGAGTGCTGGTTAATTGTACGTGAGAAAGCATTTTTTGATAAGAGTGATACAGAATGCAAAAATTTAGAAGGTGTTGGCAGAGAAATATCGAAAAAATGTAGAGGTTTGCCCCTTGCTGCAAAGACTTTGGGAGGCATTTTGCGGTTCAAAAAAAGTAGAGAAGAGTGGCAAAGTATTTTAGATAGTGAGATATGGAAAGTAGAAGAAGCACAAAGAGATATTTTTGCTCCTCTGTTGTTGAGCTATCATGATCTGTCCCCAGTATTAAAACGATGCTTCTCTTACTGTGCTATCTTCCCAAAAGATCATGAGATTGAGAAGAGAAGGTTGATAGAATTGTGGATGGCTCAAGGCTATATCAAGGAAGGACAAAGGGACAACTTAGAGATAATTGGAGAAAATTATTTTCAAAATTTAGCAATGCATTCTTTCTTTCAAGATTTTCGAAAAGATGAAGTTGATGATCGGATGACAAGAAGTTGTAAGATGCATGATATGGTGCATGACTTGGCCCAATTGGTTGCGGGAGATGAATGTCTTGGTGTGGAGGTCGACGGTCGGGTCGAGTCAATCATGGATTCTGTATCTAGAAAAGTTCGTCATTTAAGATTAAAGTGCACACCATCTTCATCAGATAGGAGTACGTTATCCTTCAATTCCTTTGACCGTACTAAAAAATTACGAAGCCTTTTAATTAGCCGATTGCCGTTCACAACGACAGAAGAATTATCGAGATTATTCAGTGAATCAACAAATGTAAGATCGTTGAGTCTCAGACGCTGTGATCTTGCTGAGATCCCTCCCTCCATCCATAAATTGATACAGTTGAGGTGGCTTGATCTGTCTGATAATTGGCGATTGAAGCAGTTGCCTGGAACATTATGTGAACTGCATAGTTTGCAGACCATAGATGTTTCTCGGTGCTTTGATTTGGAGAAGTTGCCTCTTGGAATTAGAAAACTAATTAACTTGAGGCATCTTCATAATGGAGAAGGGTTGCCGAAAGGAATTGGGCAATTAACTGGTCTTAGGACATTGGAGGAGGTCGATGTTGGCTGGGATGATGATGATGCATTTTCTCTTGGCGATTTGAAGAACCTTAACCAACTTCGGGGACGTCTGACTATATATAAATTGGGTGCATATAATCGTCATGTGGGCGAGGCTAAGCAAGCAGATCTCAAGAAAAAGGAACACATCACTCTATTGTATCTTTGTTTTTCTGATTCTAGAGGAGATGAAGAAGAATTGCTGCTGGAAGCCTTGGAGCCATCTCCAAACTTGGAAATACTTCAGATGCGGGGATACAGAGGTACTACCTTTTCTCGTTGGATGATTTCATTAACGAATTTAAGGTCTATTTCGTTATATTGGTGTGAATCATGTGAACACTTGCCTTCATTGGGTAAGCTGCCGTCTCTCGAAACTCTTGAGTTGGTAGGAATGACGGGTGTTAAAAAGGTGGGGCAGGAGCTTTTAGGAATAGAAACTCAAATTGGTGACGGTAAAACTGACATATCAGCATCACCATCATCATCATCTTCTTCTTCTTCCTCACCAGTCGTCGTTGCTTTCCCCAAACTAACAACACTCAAATTCTTTCTCATGTATAGCTGGGAAGAGTGGGAAGATTATTTTAATGATAATTATGATGGCATTACCAAACCTCCTCCCATTATTATAATGCCATCCCTTCTCTCCCTGACAATTGAAAGCTGCCGACGGTTGGAGGCACTGCCAAATTATATTATGCAAAATACAACGCTTCGTACACTGGAAATTACAAGAAGCGATCTTCTGGAAGAACGCTACAAGGAAGAGATAGGAGAAGATTGGTCCAAAATCTCTCACATCTCTCATGTTAGAATCATTTGAAACCACCAAACCAGGTAAGGAAAATAAGATAATTTTATTTATTTCTTTTTTATTATTTATTTTATCAAATTTATTAAAATTAACTTTTGCATTAAGATATTTATTTAGGTACATTATTACACTTTCTCTCACCCACTCATTTTTACTTACTTGCCACTCTTCCTCTGTGTGTTTATTTTTTTTCTTTTAATTTTTTTATTGCCTTCTCTCCCTTCAGGCACACCCTCGGGAAGGAAGAAGAATTGAGCTTGATTTTTTTTTTGAATTATTTTAAACTAAAAAAATTTTATGCAGGATGTTCTTTGGTTGAATCATAATTTCCTAAAGTTCAATTACATTTCATGCATGGGGTTTGGTTTATTAAAACTAATTGCTTGTAGTCTCACTTCTTTGAAATTCCTTTCTTTTTCTTCTTCTTCTTGTTATATTTTATGATGATGATGCCCACTTTATGGTATTAAATTGGACATTATTTTTAAAATTTTCCCCTTTATTTTCTTTCTAAAATATCCTCAATTTATGTTTGCTTTTCGGGTGGATTTTAATCTTACCCTATCATGTTGCAGGCACTTCCCACGAAGATTTGGTTTTAAAAAGAAGAAAACCATTGAGGGAAGATCAGGTGATGAGGTTGAACACTTTCCAGTGCCCTTAAGATTGATTGTGGGAAATAGATCGATTGTTGGCACTACAGAAGGAGGTTCAGGAGTAGGGCTCATGGATTTGTGTTTATGTGTAGATTATACTTTTTTGGTTTGTAACTATATTGTGTGCCTTTAACTTTGTGGCAACTTTCAGGGCACTTCAAATTCTAAGGTGACAAGAATAGATGAGGACAATAGCCCTAAAAGACACCAATAGGTTGGCTAGTGTAGTGGAGCAGATGATGACAGGTCTAAGTGATTCATCTTGATGCTAATGTCATTGAAGATAATTCAAAACCTATAGTTGGTCTGGAAATTACCAACCAAGTCATCTATAGTTGTATAACTCTCTCATTTTTATGTGTGAACATAAAATTAAGACTATGTAGCTCTGATTGGCCCAAACCCCATGATATATGAGTCTTAATTATTAAGAAGCCTTTTTTTACAATTTGAAATTGACTTGAGGATATAGAAACTTTTCAATATCATTAAGGGGAGATAATGAAAGGAAACTATATAAAGTGATTAAAAATTGTAAGGATAATTATATAATTTTTATTTTCCAATTCATGAAAGCATTTTCATATGAATCTATGTTTAATAGGTTTTGTTCCTCTTGGTTTTTCAATCTACCTACAAAAAGTACTAAAATTGCCTCTTGGAACCATTATTTATGGGATGGTGACTAAATTTACTATTTTAGTTAATGCCTAATAAATGTCCTAGTGCATTGAAGATACAAAAGGGTGAATACATTAATATATATAGAAAAAAGAACAATATAAGTACATTAATATAAAATAAAACAAATATTCCAAATGTTTTTTTGGCTTAGATAAAAAATCAAAAAAAAAAAACTGGAACTAAAAAATGATAACTAATAAATATATCCAACAATAAACAAAATAATACACACTAAAAGATGTAGTATCAAAAGAAGTAATCTTGCATCTATTAAGTTTTTTACTTCTTAAGTTGATAATGCAATCAGTAACTCGGCTTCTTTAGTTGTCAATTCAAAACAAAATTATCTATTTTTATTGTCTCAGATTAACTCTATTGCATCCATAAAAAAATTAGTATCTTATTCAACATTTAGTAGAGAACACATATCTTTCATAACCTCATGTATAGAACAATTTGGCAAGTTTGTTTTCCTATTTTGAGCAACTTTATGAACCAATTGATCAATTGTTTCTTTAATAGCAGATGCCCCTCCTAATCGTCGCTTTGTATTATTCTTTTTAAAACATTTTTTCATGTGCCAATTTTATTCAGTAGCTCTTTTATTGTAAGTCTTGTTTCTTCCTACTATATTACTTAGGCCAGTATTTTCATTCCATTCTCATGTATTAGAACGTTGGAATAATTCATCTATGCAATCAGCAAAGCTGGGTTTTCCATCTAAATCATCACCAATTTCTAATGCAACAATTCTATCATGAATCATATGATTAGTCTCAACACCACCTCTACTACCAAAAGTAATTAATGAAGGAGCAACAGCATATGCCCTTATTGCCACCATATACCCAAATATAACATCTAATTTTCTCTTAAGTTTTGGTTCAATGCTAGTTTGTCAAAAGTTTTCACAATTAGATTAACTTGCAATAATGTAAAATAATGAGTATTGTTAGTGACATAAACTTATCAAACAAATTTTTGAGTAAAGAAATATAATGTTAAAACCAACCTTAATTTGCTCTTCCCATGTATTAGTAGCAAAAATTGTTTCTTTAATAGGATCCCATCCCAGTCTAGTCTCTTTCCCAACTAAATTCTTCCATTGCTTCTAATCTTTATTTTAGTGCATCCCACTTAATTTTCATCTGATATTTGTCATGCTTATGTTCAATTTTTTTTTTTTTTTTTTTACTTTTGAAACTTTTCAACAATATAAACCCATCCTTGTTTATGAAAATGAGTTTCAAGACGTAACCCTTTTTCGATAGTCCTTACGCAAATATCACAAAAAATATGAGTTATATTGTTATTTTACACAACCTTGAATGTCTTGCGATATCTTAAAGTTAGTTGATTGTCATTATTTCTTCCTATCTACAATAAATTTAATTTTAAGCACACAAACACAATTGCCAAATAAAGGTTACACGAAATCCTAAGTAAAGGTTACAAACATATTAATGTCATATGAATAAACATTACAAACATTTCAAACTCAAATAAGTATTAAACACTTAATTTGGAAAACATATTATGCTTTCTCAATTATGATTTTTGATTTTTAATTTTAATTGTAGATATATATTAAAAGATTATAAATAAATTATTAATATTTTTAATAGACATTGTATTAAAAATTTTAGATAATATAATATTTTTTAATTTATTTTAACTTTAACTATTTAAATTAATTACTTATAAAATAATATTAATTGTAATTTATATGTATATCAATAAGATCAATAATTACATTTATTTCAACAAATCATTTTGAAATTTATAAATATATAAAACAATTGCTAAAATTTAATTATATTTGTTGGTAACTGTTTTCCTTAAGTATTTTATTACTATTTAAAAGATCCTGTAAAAAGTGGTATCAGAGCCATTGGCTTTTGTAAGGGGGAGACAGGTAAGGGAAACACTGTTTATCTTCAACCTCACCATACCGAGTGAAACACTTGTGAGATAAAGTGTGAGTAGTCAAGTCCTGTAGGGCGTACCAGACAGCAAGACCCAAAGGAGGGGCAGTAAAACCGTTGGATTACCCTAAGCCTTCAACTACAAATCTCACTACCGTTTCTTCTGTAGGTAAAACTTGGTTGATCATAGGTATGTCTACTTTTACCCTTCGACCTCAAACTCCAAGTCATGATTCTGAAGCTTCATCTTCTGGAACTATAAACCGTGATGAAATCCTCATTTAAAACTTTGATAAATCTATTGATAATTGGCAAATACCTAAATTTGTTGAAAAACAAATATACAAAACTCCCAAATTCCATATTCTTCGCAAATCAGATTACACCATCAAAACAGTTGAAAAAGATTGCCGTCTTTCTAGATCTGTTGAAACTGTTAAACTGCTTTCTCATGACTCCATCAAACATCATCAAAAGCATTATAATTATTTGCATCTTGGCATGGTTCAGGTAGGCATCAAACCATTATCTAGGGATGGATTAGATACATCTATTCTTGCTGCATTAAGGGATTGTCATTTACTAAACTTTGATGATTCCCTACTTGGCATAATAGAATCTAGTTTATACTCTGGTCCGGTTTATTTTAATTGCTATCCTGATTTTACTGTCTCACTGCATGACAAAAATATTCTTGATGTTTTAACTTTGCAAATCAAAATTCATAACAACTGTTTTGTAGAAGGATCTATACCTCTCAGTTTGTTGTATAAAATCCAATACAAGGCCATGAAATCATCTTTTCATACAAAAACCTTACGTGGCCCAGATGATAAAGGTGAAACGATACTCTGGCAAACTGATATGCGCAGATCCAACCTTCAAACCCCAAAGTACATCAAGTGGCACGAAGTTGATCTTCCACAAACATGGAAAATTGACAACGCATCCATTCCCCAACCTCCTGTTAATCCTAGACTTAACAGGATTATCCAACATGATGATGGTAGTGTCAGTGTCTCATTTGCAAGACACTCCACTAGCTCATCTAAATCTACATCGTTTAATGATGTAGACCTCCAATCTCGTGTAGTCAATTACCTGCAAAGGAGTAATTCGGCAAGACACCCACCTAGTCATACTAGGACAAACAGTTACGTTTCTAACATTTCAGGTATTGATCTACAGAAACAGATACCTAGACCAACGTACAATGAAACTTCTCCAAGATCCCCAGATTCTCTTGAAGCATCAGCCTCTCAAGTCCAATTTCTTGATGAGTCTGAGGTAAATCCTGAACTAAATATTCTTGAAAAAGAAATTTCAAATGATTTTCAAATAAGAAAAGATGTTTTAAGAAAAGAATTTTATTCCAGTTGGAATAATGAAAAAAGAAAATGGTTTTTGGAAAATTTTCAAAATGAGAAACGACTAGCCATCCAACAAAAATATTATGACTGGATGACTAGTAATAAAAAACATATTTTATTTTTTGATTGGTTTGAACAAATGAATTTCCAAAAGAATTTCAACTGCCCTTGGAACTCCAAGGAACAACAAGATTTGCAGACTTGTACTGCAACGCAACAATGGGAGTTGGTGAATGGCTTTAAAATAGAATCAATTCATCCCCCATCATGCGAAATTCAATTTAAACACAAAGGATCTACTGTCTCTGCTTCTCCATTCAAAATCTGCAGGGAACATGAAGATTCTTCTTCAAAAGATTTTCAAAAAATAATTGAACAAAATAATTATACCAACAAAATTTTACAGACTATTGGGAATCAAGTTTCCAATATAGAAACTATTTCAAATGTTTCAAAGCAAACAGAAGTAAAACCAAAACCCACTTCACAACCTATTTTTAAACCTTTTCAAATTTCCTCAAATTCTTCAAATGAATTTCAACAGGCTTTAGTTCAAAGGTATCAGACTCTAAAGGACAAAGCCTCTTCCAGTAAAACTATCCAAACCTTAAATGACTCTGACTCTTCGGCTTCATCTGAAAAATCTTTTAATCTTCACAGAGTCAAAATTGAGCCTAAGACTTTTCCAACTAGAATGTATTACCCTAGACCAACTGCTTCAGATATCACCCTGGAAGAAAAACCCTCCTTCATCCAAACCAAATACAGCTCCAACTCTATTTATAAATGGAACATTGATGGACTCTCAGAATACCAAATTCTAAATCTTCTCCAACAAATGACCATGGTTGCCAACGTTTATCGAACTCACGGCCAAACCTCTGACCCAACTAGTGCCTCTTCTGAGGAAGGACTTCAACCTGATGAAGTTGCTCCTGAGTCTTCATCTGATAACGAACTTTCAGTACTAACACGCGACCAAGAACAAATCCTCGATATTCTTGACAAATTAGGTAATGATCAAGCCAAAACTCTCTTTCTTGAAAAACTTTTGAAAGCCTCGGCTTCTTCGAAACCTAATGACCTACTTTCACAAACTCAGACACCTTATGACCTCCAACATATTTTAAACCGTTTTGAGCAACCACAAAAACGTCCTGTAACCACTCAAGATCTCAAAGAGGAAATCAACCTCCTCAAAACAGAAATCTCCCAGCTTAAGAAATAGTAGAATAATGACCAAGAAATCCTCCTATCTCTCCTTCAAAATCAAGCTTCAACCTCTAAACATACAGATGTACTCCCTTCTGTCCCAAATATTCCTTCTGAAACCACCAATGAATTTCTGTTTCTTTTAACAGAAATTACTACCCAAAAATGGCTAGTCAACGTTAGACTAACCATTGCTAACCAATATTCTTTACAAACCATTGCTCTAGTCGACACTGGTGCAGATCTTAACTGTATACAGGAAGGACTCATCCCAACTAAATTCTTTGAAAAAACAATAGAAGGACTCAAGTCGGCAAGCAACCACAGATTAATCGTCAACTACAAACTCTCGGAAGTGCAGGTTTGCCAACAAGGTATTTCTCTGAAAACCTCTTTCATTCTTGTCAAAAACCTCAAACAAAAGGTCATCCTAGGAACTCCTTTTCTTAGTTTGATCAAACCCTTCACTGTCACCAACCATGGAATTCACACAAATATTTTTGGTCAAACTATTATTTTCGAATTTATCCAAAAACCTCAAATCAAAAATATTAATATGCTGAAATCCTTATCTTTCCAAAAATCAGCAGAAATAAACATTCTCCTTCAAACAAAAAAATCACATTTACACCACTTAAAATCTGCAGTCTCTTTCAAAGATCTTCAGAACCAACTCCAGACACCCACTGTCCAAAACCAAATTCAAATTATCCAAACACAAATTAAAAACACCATCTGCTCGGATATACCAAATGCCTTTTGGCATAGACATAATCACATTGTCACCCTTCCCTATGCCAAAGATTTTAATGAAAGACAAATTCCTACCAAAGCCAGACCCATTCAGATGAACTCCGAATTGGTCAAACATTACAAACAAGAGATTGACGGATTACTCGACAAAGGCATTATCAGACCCAGTAAATCTCCATGGAGCTGTGCAGCATTCTACGTTAATAAGAATGCTGAACTCGAACGAGGAGTCCCACGACTGGTGATAAACTACAAACCACTCAATGATGCTCTTGAATGGATCAGGTATCCTATTCCTAACCAAAAAGATCTTTTACAAAGGCTCGTTCATGCTCGACTTTTTTCTAAATTTGACATGAAGTCGGGTTTCTGGCAAATCCAAATTCATGAAGCTGATAGGTATAAGACTGCATTCACTGTTCCTTTCGGACAATTTGAATGGAATGTTATGCCTTTTGGATTAAAAAATGCACCATCTGAATTCCAACGCATTATGAATGACATATACATCTCATGCATGCACTTCATTATTGTTTATATTGATGATGTTCTTGTCTTCTCTGAAAACATTGACAAACATATCAAACACGTACATCATTTCATACATTTGACCAAAAAAGCAGGACTCGCAGTTTCCAGGTCAAAGATGGAATTATTCCAAACCAAGGTAAGATTTCTTGGACATTATATTTCCCAAGGAATCATTACTCCTTATTCTCGGGCCTTATCCTTTGCAGATAAGTTCCCTGACCAACTCACTGATAAAAATCAATTACAAAGATTCCTAGGAAGTCTCAATTATGTTTCTGAATTTTATCCTAAACTCCAACTTGCTATTAAGCCTCTTCACCTAAGATTATCAAAGAAACAATCTTCAGCACCTTGGAATGAGGATTTAACCCAATTAGTCCAGAAGATTAAAGCTCAGATTCAAACTTTACCATGCCTACACCTTGCTGATCCCAGTCTACCCAAAATAGTTGAAACTGATGCTTCTAGCATAGGTTACGGGGGTATACTCAAACAGGTGAGAGATCAGAAAGAAGAGCTAGTCAAATTCACTTCCAAGCATTGGAATGACTGCCAAAGGAAGTATTCCACTATCAAACAGGAAATTTTAGCAATTGTTTTATGTATTTCTAAATTTCAAAATGATTTGTTAAATCAAAAATTTTTACTGCGAGTTTATTGTCAAGCAGCAAAATATGTTTTGAAAAAGGATGTTCAAAATCTTACTTCTAAACAAATTTTTGCCCAATGGCAAGCAATTTTAAGTATTTATGATTTTGAAATTGAATACATCAAAGGATTTTCTAATTCCCTTCCTGATTTCCTTACAAGAGAATTATTACAGGGAAATGCCTCACAAAAAGAAGAACTCAAAAACCAAAACATGGGCTGAAGCCTGCCAACAACAAGACTCAGACTATGATTCCCAACCAATAGCCCAACCTCACCAAACAGCCACCACCGAATCATCGGCATCAAACAACTCGGAGCCAGACTTAGACCAACTTAGCCCAACAGCAAAGAAGACTCTGAAGGCCCTTATTGCCAAGCTCAACGAAGACAAATCCACAGCCAAATCCAAACGAAGGCCCACTCCACCTTCGTCTCTAGATGAAAAGCCAACCAACAAGGGTAAATAGGTAATCAACCCTGCAGATTATTAGAATTCTTCATCCAACAGAATGGCCACACCATCCCTGTACTAAGATCTCTTTTCGATCTGCAGTATACCAGAATTCCGAATTTGCCCAACATTTTACCTACTGGGACTACAAACAAGCTTGGTTTAATGTCCTATACATCCAAAATTCCCAATTCAAACACTCCTGGTTATTTTTTAGGGACACACAAACTGTCATACATTTCCCCTTATGGTTTGTCTAATGATGGAACTGGATCGGACCAGTTATCCAGATATTCCCTGAATCAATCCAAGAGGGATTCCAAACTTTTGCTGAAAGATATTCTTTCACTAAAACTGAGAATGCATATCCCATGCTTCTCCTATTCTGTTATTATTTTAAACTTCCCTGGTGCTGTATGTGGGAATTCCAATTCAGGCCAGATCAACTTACTGCTACTCCAGTTCTTGGACGAACATACAAAGTCAAGTTTTGGCACCAATTCAATGAAGACCATCAAAGGAAGGCACATCCCCCAAGTGTCATGGAATGGTTCAACAAAAATCCCAACAAATCCAACCATCTTGAAAATACATCCTCCGAATTCATGGCTTACAAGGCACAAAAATAGGCCCAGTTAGCCAGTTCCAAATCTCAAGAAGATTATATATTTTCTC
Source organism: Rhizophora mangle (assembly GCA_037832345.1). NCBI lineage: Eukaryota > Viridiplantae > Streptophyta > Magnoliopsida > Malpighiales > Rhizophoraceae > Rhizophora > Rhizophora mangle. The sequence goes on along the minus strand of JBAPLJ010001990.1, from coordinate 34,095 downwards.
TCCAACAGACGCTTGAAGATGCACAGCGGCAATTTAGTCAAGTATCTCCATCAAAAGACCCCTTCAGATATCTTGACAACATTCCCACGTCATCCACACAATCAACAGCCAAAGAATCCAAGAAAAAGACGAGGTGAATCATTTTCCTGTCTGCCAACATGGGTAAAACAAATTACCTGAGAAAAAGAATCCAACAAAGGTGACATCTACTCCACCGAAAGGTTGTTTGTCTTGATGTACACCACACCAACTCTGAAGACTTTACCAAAAGGTGTCGTCCACTCCACCGAAAGGTTGTTTGTCTTGATGTACACCACACCAACTCTGAAGACTTTACCAAAAGGTGTCATCCACTCCACCGAAAGGTCGTTTGTCCTGGTATACACCTCACCAACCACTGTATACATCCCTTATTCTATAAAAGGGGAGCCCAAACTTAGAGATCGGTAAGCTTTTCTTCCGATCAATTCTTTCTTTCTCCTCTCTCTCTCTCTAAAAATTCTCATTGTAAGTTTGGGAAGAAAAGCTTACCGATCTCTAAGTTTGGGCTCCCCTTTTATAGAATAAGGGATGTATACAGTGGTTGGTGAGGTGTATACCAGGACAAACGACCTTTCGGTGGAGTGGATGACACCTTTTGGTAAAGTCTTCAGAGTTGGTGTGGTGTACATCAAGACAAACAACCTTTCGGTGGAGTGGACGACACCTTTTGGTAAAGTCTTCAGAGTTGGTGTGGTGTACATCAAGACAAACAACCTTTCGGTGGAGTGGACGACACCTTTTGGTAAAGTCTTCAGAGTTGGTGTGGTGTACATCAAGACAAACAACCTTTCGGTGGAGTAGATGTCACCTTTGTTGGATTCTTTTTCTCGGGTAATTTGTTTTACCCATGTTAGCAGACAGAAAAATGATTTACCTCGTCTTTTTCTTGGATTCTTTGGCTGTTGATTGTGTGGATGACGTGGGAATGTTGTCAAGATATCTGAAGGGGTCTTTTGATGGAGATACTTGACTAAATTGCCGCTATGCATCTTCGAGCGTCTGTTGGAGAGAAAATATATAATCTTCTTGAGATTTGGAACTGGCTAACTGGGCCTGTTTTTGTGCCTTGTAAGCCATGAATTCGAAGGATGTATTTTCAAGATGGTTGGATTTGCTGGGATTTTTGTTGAACCATTCCATGACACCTAGGGGATGTGCCTTCCTTTGATGGTCTTCATTGAATTGGTGCCAGAACTTGACTTTATATGTTCGTCCAAGAACTGGAGTAGCAGTAAGTTGATCTGGCCTGAATTGGAATTCCCACATACAGCACCAGGGAAGTTTAAAATAATAACAGAATAGGAGAAGCATGGGATATGCATTCTCAGTTTTAGTGAAAGAATATCTTTCAGCAAAAGTTTGGAATCTCTCTTGGATTAATTCAGGGAATATCTGGATAACTGGTCCGATCCAGTTCCACCATTGGACAAACCATAAGGGGAAATGTATGACAGTTTGTGTGTCCCAGAAAAATAACCAGGAGTGTTTGAATTGGGAATTTTGGATGTATAGGACATTAAACCAAGCTTGTTTGTAGTCCCAGTAGGTAAAATGTTGGGCAAATTTGGAATTCTGGTATACTGCAGATCGAAAAGAGATCTTAGTACAGGGATGGTGTGGCCATTCTGTTGGATGAAGAATTCTAATAATCTGCAAGGTTGAATACCCAATTTCACCATGTTGGGAATGATGGCGGAATTTTGCAGAATATGTGTCAACTAGAATTGCTTCATAATATTGTTGTGTTTTGAGTGGATGCCAAGGTTTAAAATACCAATCTTCTTGGAATAAGTTTTTGGCGCATTTGATGGGGTTTTGGTCATAGAATCCAGATTCTACAAGTTTTATGTTTTGAAAGACAGATTTTTTGAAATATGCTGGAGGGAAAATTTTTGAAGTTGATGGTTGGATAGCCAGATTTTGTGATTGTGGTGGTGCAATTTGGAGAGGTTTTTGTTTGGTGATGATTTGGTCTTCTGGTGAGGGTAAAGTGATTACCTGTTTACCCTTGTTGGTTGGCTTTTCATCTGGAGACGAAGGTGGAGTGGGCCTTCGTTTGGATTTGGCTGTGGATTTGTCTTCGTTGATCTTGGCAATAAGGGCCTTCAGAGTCTTCTTTGCTATTGGGCTAAGTTGGTCTAAGTCTGGTTCCGAGTTGTTTGATGCCGATGATTCGGTGGTGGCTATTTGGCGAGGTTGGGCTATTGGTTGGGAATCATAGTCTGAGTCTTGCTGTTGGCAGGCTTCAGCCCATGTTTTGGTTTTTGAGTTCTTCTTTTTGCAAGGCATTTCCCTGTAAGAATTCTCTTGTAAGGAAATCAGGAAGGGAATTAGAAGAACCTTTGATGTATTCAATTTCAAAATCATAAATACTTAAAATTGCTTGCCATCGGGCAAAAATTTGTTTAGAAGCAAGATTTTGAACATCCTTTTTCAAAACATATTTTTGCTGCTTGACAATCAACTCGCAGTAAAAATTTTTAATTTAACAAATCATTTTGAAATTTAGAAATACATAAAACAATTGCTAAAATTTCCTCTTTAATAGTGGAATATTTCCTTTGGCAGTCATTCCAATGCTTGGAAGTGAATTTGACTAGCTCTTCTTTCTGATCTCTCACCTGTTTGAGTATACCCCCGTAACCTATGCTAGAAGCATCAGTTTCAACTATTTTGGGTAGACTGGGATCAGCAAGGTGTAGGCATGGTAAAGTTTGAATCTGAGCTTTAATCTTCTGGACTAATTGGGTTAAATCCTCATTCCAAGGTGCTGAAGATTGTTTCTTTGATAATCTTAGGTGAAGAGGCTTAATAGCAAGTTGGAGTTTAGGATAAAAATCAGAAATATAATTGAGACTTTCTAGGAATCTTTGTAATTGATTTTTATCAGTGAGTTGGTCAGGGAACTTATCTACAAAGGATAAGGCCCGAGAATAAGGAGTAATGATTCCTTGGGAAATATAATGTCCAAGAAATCTTACCTTGGTTTGGAATAATTCCATCTTTGACCTGGAAACTGCGAGTCCTGCTTTTTTGGTCAAATGTATGAAATGATGTACATGTTTGATATGTTTGTCAATGTTTTCAGAGAAGACAAGAACATCATCAATATAAACAATAATGAAGTGCATGCGTGAGATGTATATGTCATTCATAATGCGTTGGAATTCAGATGGTGCATTTTTTAATCCAAAAGGCATAACATTCCATTCAAATTGTCTGAAAGGAACAGTGAATGCAGTCTTATACCTATCAGCTTCATGAATTTGGATTTGCCAGAAACCCGACTTCATGTCAAATTTAGAAAAAAGTCGAGCATGAACGAGCCTTTGCAAAAGATCTTTTTGGTTGGGAATAGGATACCTGATCCATTCAAGAGCATCATTGAGTGGTTTGTAGTTTATCACCAGTCGTGGGACTCCTCGTTCGAGTTCAGCATTCTTATTAACGTAGAATGCTGCACAGCTCCATGGAGATTTACTGGGTCTGATAATGCCTTTGTCGAGTAATCCGTCAATCTCTTGTTTGCAATGTTTGACCAATTCGGAGTTCATCTGAATGGGTCTGGCTTTGGTAGGAATTTGTCTTTCATTAAAATCTTTGGCATAGGGAAGGGTGACAATGTGGTTATGTCTATGCCAAAAGGCATTTGGTATATCCGAGCAGATGGTGTTTTTAATTTGTGTTTAGATAATTTGGATTTGGTTTTGGACAGTGGGTGTCTGGAGTTGGTTCTGAAGATCTTTGAAAGAGACTTCAGATTTTAAGTGGTGTAAATGTGATTTTTTTGTTTGAAGGAGAATGTTTATTTCCGCTGATTTTTGGAAAGATAAGGATTTCAGCAGATTAATACTTTTGATCTGAGGTTTTTGGATAAATTCGAAAATAATAGTTTGGCCAAAAATATTTGTGTGAATTCCATGGTTGGTGACAGTGAAGGGTTTGATCAAACTAAGAAAAGGAGTTCCTAGGATGACCTTTTGTTTGAGGTTTTAGACAAGAATGAAAGAGGTTTTTAAAGAAATAACTTGTTGGCAAACCTGCACTTCCGAGAGTTTGTAGTCGACGATTAATCTGTGGTTGCTTGCCGACTTGAGTCCTTCTGTTGTTTTTTCAAAGAATTTAGTTGGGATGAGTCCTTCCTGTATACAGTTAAGATCTGCACCAGTGTCAACTAGAGCAATGGTTTGTAAAGAATATTGGTTAGCAATGGTTAGTCTAACGTTGACCAGCCATTTTTGGGTAGTAATTTCTGTTAAAAGAAACAGAAATTCATTGGTGGTTTCAGAAGGAATATTTGGGATAGAGGGGAGTACATTTGTATGTTTAGAGGTTGAAGCTTGATTTTGAAGGAGAGATAGGAGGATTTCGTGGTCATTATTCTGCTGTTTCTTAAGCTGGGAGATTTCTGTTTTGAGGAGGTTGATTTCCTCTTTGAGATCTTGAGTGGTTACAGGACGTTTTTGTGGTTGCTCAAAACGGTTTAAAATATGTTGGAGGTCATAAGGTGTGAGTTTGTGAAAGTAGGTCATTAGGTTTCGAAGAAGCCGGGGCTTTCAAAAGTTTTTCAAGAAAGAGAGTTTTGGCTTGATCATTACCTAAGTTGTCAAGAATATCGAGGATTTGTTCTTGGTCGCGTGTTAGTACTGAAAGTTCGTTATCAGATGAAGAGTCAGGAGCAGCTTCATCAGGTTGAAGTCCTTCCTCAGAAGAGGCACTAGTTGGGTCAGAGGTTTGGCCGTGAGTTCGATAGATGTTGGCAACCATGGTCATTTGTTGGAGAAGATTCAGAATTTGGTATTCTGAGAGTCCATCAATGTTCCATTCATAAATAGAGTTGGAGCTGTATTTGGTTTGGATGAAGGAGGGTTTTTCCTCCAGGGTGATATCTGGAGCAGTTGGTCTAGGGTAATACATTCTAGTTGGAAAAGTCTTAGGCTCAATTTTGACTCTATGAAGATTAAAAGATTTTTTGGATAAAGCCGAAGAGTCAGAGTCATTTGAGGTTTGGATAGTTTTACTGGAAGAGGCTTTGTCCTTTAGAGTCTGATACCTTTGAACTAAAGCCTGTTGAAATTCATTTGAAGAATTTGAGGAAGTTTGGAAAGGTTTAAAAATAGGTTGTGAAGTGGGTTTTGGTTTTACTTCTGTTTGCTTTGAAACATTTGAAATAGTTTCTATATTGGAAACTTGATTCCCAATAGTCTGTAAAATTTTGTTGGTATAATTATTTTGTTCAATTATTTTTTGAAAATCTTTTGAAGAAGAATCTTCATGTTCCCTGCAGATTTTGAATGGAGAAGCAGAGACAGTAGATCCTTTGTGTTTAAATTGAATTTCGCATGATGGGGGATGAATTGATTCTATTTTAGAGCCATTCACCAACTCTCATTGTTGCGTTGCAGTACAAGTCTGCAAATCTTGTTGTTCCTTGGAGTTCCAAGGGCAGTTGAAATTCTTTTGGAAATTCATTTGTTCAAACCAATCAAAAAATAAAATATGTTTTTTATACTAGTCATCCAGTCATAATATTTTTGTTGGATGGCTAGTCGTTTCTCATTTTGAAAATTTTCCAAAAACCATTTTCTTTTTTCATTATTCCAACTGGAATAAAATTCTTTTCTTAAAACATCTTTTCTTATTTGAAAATCATTTGAAATTTCTTTTTCAAGAATATTTAGTTCAGGATTTACCTCAGACTCATCAGGAAATTGGACTTGAGAGGCTGATGCTTCAAGAGAATCTGGGGATCTTGGAGAAGTTTCATTGTACGTTGGTCTAGGTATCTGTTTCCATAGATCAATACCTGAAATGTTAGAAACGTAACCGTTTGTCCTAGTATGACTAGGTGGGTGTCTTGCCGAATTACTCCTTTGCAGGTAATTGGCTACACGAGATTGGAGGTCTACATCATTAAACGATGTAGATCCAGATGAGCTAGTGGAGTGTCTTGCAAATGAGACACTAACACTACCATCATCATGTTGGATAATCCTGTTAAGTCTAGGATTAACAGGAGGTTGGGGAATGGATGCATTGTCAATTTTCCATGTTTGCGGAAGATCAACTTCGTGCCACTTAATGTACTTTGGGGTTTGAAGGTTGGATCTGCACATATCAGTTTGCCAGAGTATCGTTTCACCTTTATCATCTGGGCCACGTAAGGTTTTTGTATGAAAAGATGATTTCATGGCCTTGTATTGGATTCTATACATCAAACTGAGAGGTATAGATCCTTCTGCAAAACGGTTGTTATGAATTTTGATTTGCAAAGTTAAAACATCAAGAATATTTTTGTCATGCAGTGAGACAGTAAAATCAGGATAGCAATTAAAATAAACTGAACCAGAGTATAAACTAGATTCTATTATGCCAAGTAGAGAATCATCAAAGTTTAGTAAACGACAATCCCTTAATGCAGCAAGAATAGATGTATCTAATCCATCCCTAGATAATGGTTTGATGCCTACCTGAACCATGCCAAGATGCAAATAATTATAATGCTTTTGATGATGTTTGATGGTGTCATGAGAAAGCAGTTTAACAGTTTCAACAGATCTAGAAAGATGACAATCTTTTTCAACTGTTTTGATGGTGTAATCTGATTTGCGAAGAATATGGAATTTGGGAGTTTTGTCTATTTGTTTTTCAACAAGTTTAGGTATTTGCCAATTATCAATAGATTTATCAAAGTTTTCAATGAGGATTTCATCACGGTTTATAGTTCCAGAAGATGAAGCTTCAGAATCATGACTTAGAGTTTGAGGTCGAAGGGTAAAAGTAGACATACCTATGATCAACCAAGTTTTACCTACAGAAGAAACGGTAGTGAGATTTGTAGTTGAAGGCTTAGGGTAATCCAACGGTCTTACTGCCCCTCCTTTGGGTCTTGCTGCCTGGTACGCCCTACAGGACTTGACTGCTCACACTTTATCTCACAAGTGTTTCACTCGGTATGGCGAGGTTGAAGATAAACAGTGTTTCCCTTACCTGTCTCCCCCTTACAAAAGCCAATGACTCTGATACCACTTTCTACAAGAAATTTTAGCAATTGTTTTATGTATTTCTAAATTTCAAAATGATTTGTTAAATCAAAAATTTTTACTGCGAGTTGATTGTCAAGCAGCAAAAATATGTTTTGAAAAAGGATGTTTAAAATCTTGCTTCTAAACAAATTTTTGCCCGATGGCAAGCAATTTTAAGTATTTATGATTTTGAAATTGAATACATCAAAGGTTCTTCTAATTTCCTTCCTGATTTCCTTACAAGAGAATTCTTACAGGGAAATGCCTTGCAAAAAGAAGAACTCAAAAACCAAAACATGGGCTGAAGCCTGCCAACAACAAGACTCAGACTATGATTCCCAACCAATAGCCCAACCTCGCCAAACAGCCACCACCGAATCATCGGCATCAAATAACTCGGAACCAGACTTAGACCAACTTAGCCCAACAGCAAAGAAGACTCTGAAGGCCCTTATTGCCAAAATCAACGAAGACAAATCCACAGCCAAATCCAAACGAAGGCCCACTCCACCTTCGTCTCCAGATGAAAAGCCAACCAACAAGGGTAAACAGGTAATCACTTTACCCTCACCAGAAGACCAAATCATCACCAAACAAAAACCTCTCCAAATTGCACCACCACAATCACAAAATCTGGCTATCCAACCATCAACTTCAAAAATTTTCCCTCCAGCATATTTCAAAAAATCTGTCTTTCAAAACATAGAACTTGTAGAAATTAATGGACTTCAAACCAAGAGAACATGTAACCATCATACTTGGAAGATTAAAAATAAAACATATGACATGTAATATAAAATAAACAAATTAAAAATAAAATAAATAAATAAAATATGAAATATTAAAAAAATATTTCTCTCTTATCATTATTTATATTTTTTCATTACCTCTTAATTATTTTTTTATATATTTTTAAACTCAATTTATTTATTAAAATTTGAATTAATAGAAATTAAAAATATAATAGGGAGAAAATGTTGTCACACATCATAAGTTTTTTTTTAAAAAAAAAATTTTGCAATTTATTACACATAATATTAAGTATTTTATCATGTCATTATTTTCACAATAGTGCAGATATATGGGTATAGATATATGTAAAAAAAAATTAATTGGATATAAAAGTGATGAATTTAAGTAAATAAAAATAATTTTTATAAAATATTTTGTATATAATAAAAATTATTTATATTTATTTAGTTTTATTATTTATGTGTTCATGAAATAATCTTCGATTGTATTGGTCAACTTTTTTTGAGTAGTGTCCTATCTTTTCCTCTAAAATTCGATGGTAATTGCACTTGCAATTGTTGGATATAATTGCCTAGTTGTAGGGCAAGATGCTAAGTGGATTACAGAGTGAGTTGGAAAGCTGCTGCTCACACCCATGCATTTTTGCTGCAAATGTTGCTTTTGGCCACATGGCATCAAACCCATTTGGACAAGAATTTATTTGTGAAAGTGCACATGCCCTTTTTAAATCTCATTGCAGCTGTTAGTTTTTGGCTCAAGGGCCAAAGAAGATGTTAGATATAGCACTGCTAGGGAGGTAGAAAAAGCTAGAGAAGATGTTAGATGAGGAGTCTGCTAGTGTTGATAAAAGGGTCAGATCAAGTATCATCTTAAATCTTTCTGATAAAATTTTAAGAGAAGTAGCTACTGAGGTTACTTCTAAAGATTTGTGGGAGAAATTAAAGTATTTATATATGAAGAATACAATGGAGAATATGCTTTATTTAAAGTAAAGTTTATATATACTTTACATGTTTGAAGGATTATTTATATTGTCGCATTTAAATAAATTTGATTCTTTGCTTTCAGATTTGAGTAATATAGATGTTCATATTGAGAATGAGAATCAAGCCTTATTATTATTGTGTTCACTTCCCCATTTGTTTAAGCATTTTAGAGAAATAATGCTTTATGGTAACGAAATTATTTCTTATAGAAAAATTAAGTCCATTTTGAAGTCAAAAGAACAGATTGACAGGGATATAACTAGAGAGAATTGTAGTAGCTATCAAGTTGACAACTTAGTGGTTCAAGGTAGATCAAATAAGAGAGATGCAAATAGTCAGAGGTATAGTAAATCTAAATCTAAATATAAAAATTTGGTATGCAATTATTGTAAAAAGAAAGGGCATATCAAAGTTGATTGTTTAAAACTGAAAGCCAAGGATAAAGGGAAGTACAAAAGCAATAAGTCAGCTCAAACCAGTGTTGCAGAAAATGAGAGTGATGGGATTATTTTTTACTAATGATAAATCAAGGTCTGCTCATGAATAGATATTGGATTCTGGTTACACGTACCATATTTGTCTCAATAGGGATTGGTTTTCCGCCTATGAATTTGTTGGTGGAGTTGTCATGATGGACAATGATGCAGCTTGCAAAATTACTAGAATTGGTATGGTTAGAATCAAGACTCATGATGGTGCTGTGAGAACACTTACACAGGTTAGACATATTCCAGAATTGAAGAAGAATCTCATCTCTTTGTGAACACTTGAGGCTCTTGGCTACAGATACACTGGTGAAGGTGGAGTTCTGAAAGTCAGTAAAGGTGCTCTCATTGTCATGAAAGCGTACAGATTTAGAAATTTGTATATTCTACAGGGAACTACAATTGTGGGTATTACTGCAATCTCTACAGAAACAAATACCAAGAGGAAGGTTTCAATTAAGAAAATTAATATTAGAAACTATCCTACATATATGTTTACAAAACCTCTTCCAATTGTTAAGTTCAAGTAGAGCTTGGACTTAATTGACATGTTATAATGATTTGGGAGTTTATGAAGAAGGTGAAGCATTATTAGTATTGCTACATGTGAGACTTGAGCCAAGGTGGAGATTTGTTAGTTTTTGTCTCAAGTCCCACATCGAGACTTTTGAGAGTAAAGGTCAAAATCTCACATCGGGAATAAGAGTATGGTTGATTACCTTTACTTCTTATAAATAAGAGTCATGTAATGAGTTTTATACAAGAGAATAAGGGAAAATTAAGAGCGTTAAAACTCCATCTCTATGAGCCTATAATCCCAATACTTGTGGATGTTTTGTTAACTAGGCTCATAAGTCTCTTTATGTATTCTCCACTTTAATAATATTTGCTCCCACATAAGTCTCTTTATGTATTTTTCACTTTAATAATATTTGCTTCCATATAAATTCTCCACTTTAATAATATTTGTTCTTACTTTCGCCTATAGATGTAGGTCATATTGAACGAACCATGTAAAATTTGATATTTCCTGTTTTCAGTTATTTTTCTTATTTTTATTATTATCTTCAAAGGTTATAAACCGAAACCTATTCCCTAATAGCAGCAAACTATTTTTATGATTAGGTGAACACATGTGAATCCCTTTACATTGATAATGAGGCATCTTTTATCTTTTGTGCTTTTCTAGAATGTTGTAAATAATATATGTAAATTTAGGTTAAATATAAATTTAGATCATATCAACAATTTTCCTTTTTTTGTTATTTTCAATTTTACTTTTATATTTTAGTTAATTTAAGTTAAAAATTTTTATAATTTAGTTTATTTAAATTACATACTTTCAAAATAAATTTATAATTATTTTTATTTTAATTAATATTAATATATAATATATATATATATATATATATATATTAGGTAGAATTAAAATATCTTAATATAATATAAATGAAGATAAATAATAATTTTCATAATATTTATGTAAATTTTAAATTAAAAAGATTCTTTAATTTGTGTAATAGACTAAAAAAAATTTATAACTAGGGTTAGAAAATACTAAGACACAACCTTTTGTTTTAACAATGAAAACAACTAAACTAGTTTCATTAATGATAAGGACAAAAAATGCACTAGAAGCCATAATTTTCATAAAATTATTGTTATAATATTATAACATCAATTACATTAGATGTAATAAATTTGATTCATGTTATAATATTATATAAAATTATTGTAAATTTTAAAAATGTATTTATAATTTTATTATTAATTGTGATTATTTATCAAAAATTAAAATTTTTAATTAATTCTTATGATATTATAATGTGTAAACTTGCAAAATTTTATTTTAATAGGTTCAATGTTTTGCATTGTTGAGCTATCGATGAGGAGGACAACTAAACTAATAAACTAATAGAACCCACAAAGAAATGAGAAATGCGGCCGGGTTTGTAGCCGTGATTCCTTCGAGTAATTTTCTTTCACTCTTGGGATTTGTGCTCATTTTTATTTTTATTTTTAACCCTTTATTTAAATTTTTTCTTCCCCGTGTTTGTTAATCTTATTTAACGCAAATGATTGTACTTTTTACAGCAATTTGGCCGATCATAACCTGCTGCCATATCTCCTGCGCACGTTTATGCACGATGGTTACAGCTCGACTTGACTCATGAGACGGCCATGATCTCAGCCACGTGTCTTCTCTTTATTTTTTATTTTTTTCCCTTCACTTTTCGCATTGGAGGTTAAATGCTTAAAGCTAATGAATTGTTTGGACTTCATTAACGAGAGGTGAATTACCTAAATACATAGGGAGTGATATTGTTATGATCTTTTATTGTACATTTATAATTTTTAATTTTGAATGTAGATATATATTAAATTATTATAAATAAGTCATAAATATTTTTAATATACATCTATTTTGTATTAAAAATTTTGAATAATATAATATTTTTTAATTTATTTTAATTTTAATAATTTAAATTAATTACTTATAAAAAATATTAATTGTAATTTATATTATATTGATAAAATCAATAATTATATTTATTTCAGCTCATGAGCAAAATTTGCTTCATAATATCTTTAACTCTAAAATTATATATATATATATATATATATATATATATATATATATAATTTTAGTTTGCAGCCAATTAATTTATATTTAGGATAGTAACTATTTTACTTGTTATATTAAAAATAGAACATATGATAGTTAATACAAAATAAAAAATTTTAAAATAAAATAAATAAAAAGAATATAAAATATTAAAAAAAAATTTATCATTATTTATATTTTTTTTATAACCTCTTAATTATATTTTTATATATTTTTGGGTTCAATTTATCTATTAGACCTTGAATTAATAGAAAATAAAAATATAATAATGAGAACGTTGTCACACATCACAAGTTTTTTTTTTTTAACTTTGTAATTCTTATTAAGGATTTTATTATGTCATATTTTCACAATAGTGCAAATATATTAGTATAGATATATGTAAAGAAAAAATTTAGTTGGATACAAAAGTGATAAATTTAAGTAAATAAAAATAATTTTTATAAAATATTTTGTATATAATAAAAAATTATTTATATTTATTTAATTTTATTATTTTTGTACTCATGCATTTATCTTCGATTGTATTGGTCAACTTTTTCTGAGGAGTGTTCTATCTTTTCCCCCGAAGATTCGAGGGTAATGGTTCATGCCATTGTCAGATATAATTGCTTAGTGGTAGTACCAAGTCCATTAATGTTGGAAAGCTGCTCACACTTTGGCCGCACGGCATCAAAGCCATTTGGACAGGAATGCCCTCTTTAAAACTCATTACAACAAACTATTTTTATGATTAGGTGAAAATCCCTTTATGTTGATAATGGGGTATCTTTTCTTTTTCTTTTTTTTTTTGCTTTTCTAGAACGTTGTAAACATATCACCATTTAGGTTTGAGTTAAATATAAATTTAGATCATATCACAATTTTTTTTTTATTATTTTTAGTTTTATTTTTATATTTTAATAAATTTAAGTTAAAAATTTTTAAAATTTAATTTATTTAAACTACATATTTTTAAAATAAATTTATAATTATTTTTATTTTTTATTAATATTAACAAAACAAATAATGTGATAATTTAGATTGATTTATAAAATATTTTATTTGATAATATATATCACATGGAATTAAAATATTTTGATATAATACAAATAAAAATAAATAATATTTTTCATAATATTTATGTAAATTTTGAATTTAAAAAATTTTTTAATTTGTGTAGTAGACTAAAAAAAAATTTATAACTTTGGCTGAAAAAAGTTAAGGGACAACCCTTTATTTTAACAATCAAAACAGCTAAACTAATTTCATTAATGATAAGGACAAAGAATGCACCAGAAACCAGAGTTTTCAGATCAAATTCCTATATCAGATTGGTTTTAGGAATTGTTTCAATTTGGACGGTCTTGTTTTCGGATTAATTTAAAACCTGCTCACACCCACGCATTTCTGCCGTTAGATCTACGTTGCTTTGGAATTTGGTGTGGTGGACAGCGTATGGCACGAGAGCCCTTTGGTCCCTTTGACCTGACGTTAGATAGGAAACATCGTTACATTAAATGTAATAAATTTGACTCATGTTATAATATTATATAAAAATATTGTAAATTTTAAAAATACATTTATAATTTTATTATTAATTATAATTATTTATTAAAAAATAAAAATTTATAATTAATTTTTATGATATTATAACGAGTAAACTCACAAAATCTTAATTTAGTACGCCCAATGTTTTGCATTGTTGAGCTATTGATGAGGAGGACAACTAAACTAATAGAACCCATAAAGAAATGAGAAATGTGGCCGGGCTTGTAGCCGTGATTCCTTCGAGTAATTTTTTATCACTCTATTTTTATTTTTATTTTTAACTCTTTATTTTAATTTTTCTTCCCCGTGTTTGTTAATCTTATTTAACACAAATAATTGTACTTTCCAAAGCAATTTGGCCCAACAAACCTGCTGCCAAATTCCCTGCGCACGTTTATGCACGATGATTACAGCTCCCCTTGACCCATGTGACGGCCATGATCTCAGCCCCGTGGCTTAATTTTATTTTTTTCCTCTTCACTTTTCACATTGGATGTCAAGTGCACTAAGCTAATGAATTGTTTGGACGAGGTGAATTACGTGAATGATGTTATTATGATCATTGACTTGACTGTATATTTATGATTTTTAATTTTAATTATTGATATATATGAAATAATTATAAATAAATAATTAATAACAATTATTATAATATATCTTTTTTATATTAAAAATTTTGTATTATATAATATTTTTTAATTTAATTTGACTTAAATCATCTGAATTAATTATTTAATCAAAATGCTAATTGTAATTTTCATATATATCAAAAAGATCAATAAATTTATGATTTTGGTTTGAAGTTCAATAATTTATTTTCGGATGGTAACATGCAATTGGCATACTTGCAAGATTGAAAATTAAATTTTGTCATCATTTAATAATTAAAATATTGATAGGTAATTCAACAAATAAAAATAATAGAAATGAGAATTAAAGAGATTTGTAATTAAAATTATTAGATTAAAGATATAAAATATTGAAGTTTCTCCATCCAAGTATCAATGTGGGTTAAATATTAATGATTTTGAAAGGTTATAGACAAAGTCACATGGGTTTGAGACATTAGACGCTTATCCCTAAATTAATATTAATATACATTAGTGAATGGATAGATTTGTTATGTTTTATTTATTTTTTTTTGTTGGACTTCCTATTTGTTTTAATCTAATTACGTTAATCCCTTCTTGCCGCTTAGCTGAATAGCCTGTTAAAATTTGATAAAGGAGTTGGTGTTGGGTGTCCAAAGAGCATGTGACAAAGGTGGTTAGTGGTCTCAACAATCCTGTGAGCTCATTATTTTTATTTTCTTTCTTTGCTTTTTCTTTTTTTTTTTTTAAGTTAAGACCAGAATGATGGGGTGGCTTAAATTCTACGTGTACGAGACTTTCCTTGGATGCATTCTTCTCCCCACACTGGCGTCGTTCTTGAGCAATGGCGACGATGTGTTCACTGGGTCCAACCGCACTCGCTGTTTGAATTAGAATCGAATCAAACTTAATTAAAAAGGGCACTTATGTTTAATAGCAAAAAATAAGAGGCATTATGAAAATATAAGTCATCATTCTTGCCAATGCAAATTAGAAACTACCGTTTTGATTCTTAACTTTTTAATAAGAAAGACACACCATTTAAATATACATTCACAGCAAAAATATAGATGATATCAAACTTGAAATTTGTACAACACCTAACAAATTCCTTTTTATAAAAAAATAAAATTGAAGTTGTACATGCAATTCGACCACAAAACTCCTACATGGAGTGATAATTAAAAAGGTAATTGTAGGCCTCAAATATTTTCCTTATTGGTCCATCTTGTGGCTCATAAAATTTGAATCTTCATGGAAAATTTCTCAAACTCACAATTCAGAGCTCACAAACTGAGCTACAAAGGGCAACTCATTTTTGTTCGGCAAAGGTGAGTGGTCACAAAGGGCCTGTTTGGCAGGTAGCTTGGGCGCACCCGAAATTTGGGTCATTGCTGGCTTCCTGTTCTTATGATGGGCGTGTCGTCGTATGGAAGGAGAGTAATCATAATCAGAATGAGCGGACACAAGCACATGCTTTTGACCATCATAAGACTTCGGTTAATACGATTGCTTGGGCGCCTCATGAATCGGGACTTTGTTTGGCATGTGGTCCGTCAGATGGGAATCTGGCTGTTTTTACTACCCGAGCTGATGGTAGCTGGGACATGTCAAGGATTGATCAGGCTCACCCAGTTGGAGTAACTTCTGTTCCCCGGGTCCCATCAACTGCACCTGGTGTACTTGTTGGTTCTAGCCTGCTCGACACTGTTGGGAAGGTGATTATATGGACTGTGGCAAAGGAAGGAGGCCAATGGGAAGATAAGGTGTTATGTGATTTTAAGACCCCAGTTTAGAGAGTCTCTTGGTCACTTACAGGAAACATAGTGACTGTTTATGGAAAGAAGCTATTTATAAGAAGAGTGGCAACAGCTGATGACAGTCAATTCCTAGTGATTGAGTCACGAATACTTTGTTGTGCTTTGGTCCGTTTAATTCATGATTCACGTGTTCCTACACATGAATGAAAAAGGGAGAAAAAAAGATGAGATGTTTGCCAACATTGCAAAATTTGAACTTTTACAATCACAATAATGATTTGCTATAATATCATGAGAGATAGAAATAAAATATAATAAATTCCAATGATTTTATGCATTAGCTTTCAATTGGTTTCTTCTCAGTTTTCTTTGAAGTTACTCTTTCCTTCCAAGAAAATTGTTCCTTTCTAGTGCTCTGTTTTGTCAACCTCACGGCTCTCGCAAGCAAAGGACTCCACCATGGAGAGACTATTTTCTACCACCCCTTCTCTTATGCCGACACCAAGCAGCCCATATGATGCAGATAGCCCATGTCCTCTAATGATGGAAATGATAGTAGAAGGTATGTTACAGCTTTTTGCTATGGAGGCATTTGAATTGGTTGGCAACAAACTTCGGATATTCAACTCTCAGTGCAAAAGCTTCCACTTCATTTAGTGCTCTGACTGTTATGGTTAAAGAAGACAAATTGAAAGGAACATTTGGATGCAAAACCCATGCTAATAGATCCTCTCCGTAGAAGTGTCCAGCTTTCAATCTAATGGGGTTGAAGAAACCTGTCCAGCCTCCATTTGTAGTAGAACTCTTTAGTTTGTTTCTAATAATAGACAACATTTCTATTATAAGGTCTCCCTCACAAACAATATAGGTATCTTTGTGCTCATGAAAGATACTAGACACTTGTATGTTGCATCAAGCGACTGATCATCCGTTTGTGAGAAGAAGAGGACCTGCAAACTTGTAACCTAACCTCAAAATCATAAGAGTAATGTTATTTATGCATCAAAGGTTAGTACTTAAGAACTAAAATGAAGAAAAAAAGAAAAATGAAAAAGAAAAGAAAAGTGCAGTCTCTAGTCCTCCCCTGTGACCAATTTGCTTGACATTAATTAACAAATGAAAAAATCACCATCGTTTAGGCTGGCCTTTGGCTGGATGAGGCATGACGAGCAGAAAAGCACAACAAATCAGTAATTATATTAAAGGGAAAAGAAGAAGAGCAACATAGTGAACCGTGGACGATTTTGTGTTAGTGGTGAAATGCACTACACTGGTTGTGCCAAGATAAAACTTCAAATATTGAAGTATGGTGGATAGTACCTCTGTGTTTTGGGGTCAGCTCCAAAATTATTAATCAAAGAGGTAGCTAGAGAGGCTACTGCTGGATTATCCAATAATTGAAAACCCCATGTTGTGTCAGGTGCAAAAATTTGCTGAGAAACCACCGCCCCATCAGAACTTTGTTAAAGTAGGTAACTTTGTTTGGTCTAAAAATCCTCTTATTATCCTTCCTTTTGAAAATAGAACAATTCCAATGAAAATAGACTTCTAATCAGAAAACAGAAATATTACCGATGTGAGTGCATGTATTGCATCACTTTTGCTGTTAATTGCACATTATAATTTTTTTTAGATGTATAATCATAATTAACAATTGAAATCACAAATTATAATTAATAATTATGATAATATAAAATAAATTTATATTTATTTTATATTCATATTTATTTGCATTTATGTAATAAAAATTTAAAAAAATAATAAATAAATAAAAATTATATATTACTGTATTTAAACTTCTTGGTATTGTTTTACAAAAATTAAAATTAAGTTTGTCTTTATTCTTACATCACCGCTTCTTTTTCCCCACTTCAACCTCTTCTTTATCTAATTTCAATTTAATCATTTTATCTCATCTGACCATACTATTTTCTTAGTCAACATAAACTAACCTTAAAATAGAATTAATTAAAGTATAAGCAAATGTCACAGTGACTATTATTTGCCATATCTATAAGCAAGCATTTTCTTTTAACCAAAAAAATAAAAGACCCAATATTTTAATTTGTGAGAAATTGTCTCTTACACAATTAAACCAATGAAACAAAAGCTAAGTAAGTATGATGCACTCAATTAAACCAATTTTTTTTTCACTTTTGTATGAATGAAAACAATGTTTATTAGGCACCCAACGTTATTACCCAAAAAAAAAAAAAGAAAGAAGAAGAAAAATGCTAAGAAAAGGTGGATGAACAAAAGCAATTTCATATAATATTTATATCTCACAAAAAAAAATAAAAGAGTTGGGGGCAATCTTTTCCTTGGCCAAATTTTAGGCAAGAAAATTTCATGACACAAATAAAAAGCAATAGCAAAGAAACATGTTGAAATAATAATGAATCATGTCAAAATGACAATGTATAATATTTCTATTTTGCCTACCCTAATTTTATTTCCTTTTATTTTGTATCAATTATTCTATTAATTGTACTAAACTATACTGATATTTGGGAGATGGTGGAGGAAGGCTATCATGCTAGTCTAATTACTTACAATAATTTGATTAATGAGCCTTACAAAGAAACACATTGGGTTGAAAACTTATAGAAAACACACTCACCCTACAAATAAACATCACAATTAAATATAAGGTCATCGTCGTTTGAATGAAAAATCTCTTGGACATAAACTTGTAATCTCACCTTAAGATTCAATTCAATTTAAAAACTTAAGTTGTTGGATGAGATTCAAGAATTTATTATATATTAAACTCTAAGACAAGTCAATGTCAAATCAATTAGGCAAGGATAATTTTTGATTTAATGTGGAAAAGGAGTTATCAACTTAATTTGATTGTTTACAATAGCATCTATGGTGAAAAAGTGGATTATGAGCCAAATGTTGTGGTCTATGACAAAATCATTGATTGTGTGTGTAAGGACAAGCTCCTAAGAGAGGCCTGGAATCTTTTGTCCAGAATGTTGAGTAGAGGCATTAAGCATTTTGCCTTACGTTTTCAACTCCAACTCTTTAATTCAAACATCATGTAATTTAAGCAGGTGTGAGGACGTTATTAGGATACTTGATGAAATTGTTAAGAGCAATATGAATATCATGCAACATGTATTGATTCACTTAACAAAATAAGGAAAGTGAATTTCAGTTCAAACATGTTGAACAAGACTTTCAGTTCAAACATAATGAATTCAGTCTAACTATATTTGTCAACTGTTTCTTTCATTTAAAACAGGTGAATTTTGGTTTCACTCATGTTAGAAGAATGTTCATGCTTGGTCATGGGCCTAATGTCTTCACTCTTAATTCCCTTTTCAATGGTATTATTGTGGATGAAAAGCCATGTAAAATTTGTTTTGATGTTGGAAAAGGGCTATTAACCTAATTTAATTGTCTACAACACCCTTGTCAAAGGTTTGTGTAGATCTTGAAACTATAATGTAGCTCTTCAGGTGCTCAAGAAATTGGAGGAAGGAGATTTTGAGGCAGATGTAGTGGTTAACAGCACTTTCATCAAAGATCTTTTTGTTAATGCAATATGCAAGAAAGGGATGATTTCAAAGGCAGAACAAGTGCTCAAAAAAATAATCCTCAAGGGCATAGAGCAAAATGTTTTCACATACAATGCTTTGATGAATGGCCTACGTTCACACAATCAAATGGATGATGCTGTTAAACTGTTCAAAGTAATGCAGGAGAATAGATCAGATATTGACATTGCCACATTTACCATTCTTATTGATGGCTTTCTTAGAGTTGTCATGTATAAAGTTGCAAGAGTTTTGTTTCTATTCTATCTGTCAAGATTTTTGCCAGCATTCCTTCATATAACACTTGATCAAAGGACTATCTAAAGGAGGGCAGCTCAAGGATGCATACGAGTTGTCTAGGACCATGCATATGCATGGCTTGTTGCCAAATGAACACTCTAACAACATAATGATACAATGTTTTCTAAACAACAAGGAAATATTAAGTGCATTTCTTCTAAAAGTGGTTTATAAGGGGCTCTCTGCGGATTCATCCACCTCAAGTTTGTTGATGAATTTGGTTTCTTATGGCAAGACTGGAGGAATTTTTGTTTGAAGGCTATCAATGTTGTAGTGCTCTCTAGTCTTGGTATATGTTAGTTAGCTACTTTTAGGATTACAATTGCTTTATATTTCTAATTTGTTTCAGTTTATTCTAGTCTTTGGGAAGTAGTTTGTTTGTTAAAGTTGTGTTGTTGTTCAGAGCTTGATTCTTGGCCATTAAGTTATCTGTTTCAGCTTCTATAAAATGGAAGCTTGCTAGAAAATAGAGTAGGAGTATTCCATACATCCTCTTCAATTTTTCTTCTCTAAACTTGCTGCATAATTGTATTATTCTTCCTCTATTATATTCCTTTTTTTATCATCATTAATAACCAACAACTAGTATCAAAGCCCTATTATCACGGGATCTATGTGTGAGTTTGTAAAAATGTCATGGAAGTTGAAGCCAGTTTCGCCTTAATTGCTCCACTAGTGTTCAACGAAGAGAACTATCAGATTTGGGCAGTTCGTATGGAGGCATATTTGAATGCTTTGGATCTTTGGGAAGCAGTGGAAGAAGACTATGATGTTCCTACACTTCCAAACAATCCCACCATGACACAAATCAAAACACATAAGGAGAAGAAGACAAAGAAGTTAAAGGCCAAAGCATGCTTGTTTGTTGCAGTGTTGTCAACGATCTTCACAAGAATAATGTCCCGTAAGACAACCAAGTCTATATGGGATTATCTCAAGGAAGAATATGCAGGAGATAAAAGAATTAGAGGTATGCAAGTTTTAAATTCGATAAGGGATTTTGAGTTACAGAAGATGAAGGAATCTGAAACAATCAATGAATATTCAAATAAACTTCTTAAGATTGCAAACAAAGTTAGACTACTCGGTCTAAATTTAATGATTCAAAAATTGTTGGGAAGATCCTTGTCACAGTACTTGAGAGGCATAAAGCAAAAGTTACAACCTTGGAAAATACCAACGATCTATTAAAGATTTACCTGACAAAATTACTTAATTCTCTATAGGCACAAAAGCAAAGAAGGCATATGAGGCAAGATGTCAACATCAAAGGAGCCTTATTTGCAAAACATCATGGAGCTGAAAAAAACAAAAAGAAAAAGAAGAAAGACCAAGAAAGAAATTTTTTTGTTCCTACTTTGAGTAACAACAAAGGTAAAAATGGAAGCTTCAAGGGAAAATACCCTCTTTTCCATCATTGTGGAAAGGAAGGTCACCCTCCATTCAAATGTTGGAGAAGGCCTGATGCGAAATGTTCTAAATGCAATCAAATGAGACATGAAGCAATAATTTGTAAAGGAAAAGCTCAGAAACAAGAGGTTGAAGCCCAACTTACAAAACAAAAGGATGAAGATCAGCTTTTTGTGACGTCTTGTTTTGTAAGTAGTTGTTCATCTAAAAGTTAGTTAATTGATAGTGGTTGTACCAACCATATGACCAACAACAAGAAACTCTTCGAAGATTTCAAGCCAACTGACATTACTAAAGTCAAAATTGGCAATGGTGATTACATCTTTGTTAAAGGGAAAGGGACAATCACCATAACCGACACTACAAGCTCAAAGAATATTTTTTATGTTCTTTACATGCCAAAATTTGACCAAAATTTGTTGAGTGTAGGCCAATTGATTGAAAAATGCTTTAAAGTGATCTTTGAAGATAGCTTCTGCCACATACTTGATGCCACTGGTGAGGAAATTATCAAAGTGAGAATGAAAGGAAAAGGTTTTTCTTTTGATCCCATCAAAGAAGAACATGTTGCATTTTCCATGGAAGCTAGCAACACCAAGATATGGCACAAACGACTTGGTCATTGCTACTTGAAAAGGATGCGGCTTATGAAGGAAAGGGAGCTCACATTTGGCTTACCAACCTTTGGAGATCATTTATCAAGATGTCATGCTTGTTAATACGGTAAACAAAATTGGAAATCTTTCCCAAAGTCATTGTGGAGAGCCACTCATAAGTTACAACTAATCCACATAAATGTATTGGGTCCTCAAAGTTACAACAATATTACGTTGCTTTCATTGATAATTTTACAAAAATTTGTTGGATATTTTTCTTAAAATTCAAGTTAGAAGTGGCTAGAGTGTTTTAAAAGTTTAAGAAAATGGTGGAAAGCTAAAGTGACTACAAAATTCAAAGTTATAAGGTTAGATAATGGAAAAGAATACACCTTAGGAGAATTTAACTTGTTTTGTGAAGAAGCAGGCATAGAACACCAACTTACTACACCCTACACTCCACAGCAAAACAGAGTTAGTGAAAGGAGAAATAGATATATAATTGAGATGACCAGATGCATGTTACATGACAAGGATTTGCCAAAGGATTTTATGCTGAGGCAGCTAGTACTACGGTTTTCTTGCAAAATAGATTACCTATTAAAGCATTGAAGGATAAAACTCCATTTGAGGCATGGTATGGTTATAAACCTTTACTCAATATCCTTAGAGTGTTTGATTGTTTGTGTTTCTCTCGTGTTCCATAACTTAAGCGTGACAAACTTGACAAGAAGTCAAAACCAGGCATCTTTGTTGGTTATAGTTTTTCCTCTAAGGTGTACAAGGTTTATCAACCTCAAACAAGGAAGATAATTGTTAGTAAATATGTGTTCTTCAATCAAGAAGCGAAGTGGAATTGGGAGTAGACAAAAAAAACATCCATAAGCAAGCAGAAATTGAGCCATCCCTTCCAAACAAGAGAAGAGAAAGCATCAGAACAATGGCAAGAAGAATTGGAAGATGATCCACTAATTCATCGAACAAGACCTCTCCATGATATTTATTAAAGATGCAGCATGGCCATTTGTGAACCTACTGGTTACAAAGAAGCTATTAATGATCAAAAATGGTAGAAGGCAATGGAGGAAAAGTTAACAATGATAAAAAAAAACAAACCTTAAGAGCTAATTGATAGACCAAAGGACAGAAAAATTATTGGAGTGAAATGGTTGTTTAGAACCAAGCTCAATGTAGATAGATCTGTCAACAAACACAAAGCCAGGCTTGTTGTCAAGGGGTATGCTCAAGTCTTTGGATTTGATTACTCAGATACATTTGCTCTTATTGCTAGATTAGACACCATTCAGTTGGTGCTAGCAATGACAGTGCAAAATGGGTGGAAAGTGTTTCAACTAGATGTAAATTTTGCTTTCTTGAATGGTATTTTGCAGGAGGAAATTTATGTTGAACAACCCAAGGGATTTATGGAACAAGGTAAAGAAGAGAAGGTCTACTTGCTCAAGAAGGCTTTATATGGCTTGAAACAAGCACCTAAAGCATGGTATAGCAAGATAGATAAGCATCTGTCAAGCTTGGGATTTAAAGAAAGCATGTCATAGGCTACTCTTTATGTGAAATGTAAAGGAGATGATCTATTTATAATCTCTTTTTATGTTAATGATCTCTTAATCATAGGTGGAAATGCTAAGCTTATTGAAGAGTTCAAAAGGGAAATGATGAAAATTTTTGAAATGACAGACCTTGGACTAATGACATACTTTCTGGGAATGAAGATTGAATAGTTATAAGATGAAGTTTTTATCTTTCAAATGAAATATGCAAAGGAAATTCTCAAAAAGTTTCACATGGAGGATTGTAAGGCAATGACTACTCCAATGAATCCAAAGGAGAGCTTACGTAAGGAGGACAGCACAAACAAAGTTGAAGAAGGCTATTTTAGAAGCATGGAAGGTTGTCTAATGTACCTAACAAGAACTAGGCCAGATATCCTTTTCACTGTAAGCATTCTCTCATTTCATGCATTGTGCTAGTGAAGTGCATCTTAAAGCTGCAAAAAAGAGTCATTAGGTACATCAAAGGAACTATTGACTTTGGTGTAAAATTGAAGAAGGGTCAAACTTCAAGTTATTGGGATTTTCTGACGGTGATTGGGGTGGATCTGTAAATGATATGAAGAGTACATCTGGGTATTGCTTTAGTCTAAGATCAGGAATTTTCTTATGGATTTCCAAGAAGCAAGAGATTGTAGCACAATCTACTGTAAAGGCTGAATTTGTTGTTGCTACAGTAACAGTGAATCAAGCATTATGGCTAAGGAAGTTGCTAAATGATTTACACTTGAAGCAACTAAATGATACAAAGGTATTTGTGGACAATCAAGCAACAATGGCAATCTCTCACAATCCAGTCTTTCATGGAAAAACTAAGCACTTCAAGATCAAATTTTTCTTTTTAAGAGAAGTGCAAAAGGAAGGAGATGTGAGCCTCATTTATTACAAATCTGAAGATCAGTTTGCAGACATTTTTACAAAGCCTTGGCCAACAAGCAAGTTTGAGCTTCTTAGGCAAAAACTTGGAGTTTGTAGCTCCTAATGCATGAAGGAGTGTTAGTTAACTACTTTTAGGACTACAGTTGTTTTATATTTTTATTTTGTTTCAGTTTGTCCTAGTCTTTAAAAAGTGGTTAGTTTGTTAAAGTTGTGTTGTTGTTCACAGCTTGATTCCTGGCCATTAAGTTATTTATTTTAGCTTCAATAAAATGGAAGCTTGGTAAAAAATAAAGCAAAAGTAATTCATACATCCTCTTCAATTTTTCTTCTCTAAACTTGCTGCATAATCATATCATTCTTCCTCTATTATATTCCTTTTTTATCCTTAATAACCAATAGTATTCCATGGAATCAAGGTTGCTACTTCTCTTGATGGTGATGACTTTACATCAGTTTTCTCTTTAATTCATCTTATTATTTGAGCATTTCCCTATTTTACTTTGTAGATAATGGTGTTGTTAATTGATCTTTCTTTTATACATCTAAGTTTATTATGCTCACTTATGAATCCCTCTTGGCATACTCATTTGTAATTTGTTTTCCTTGCTAGACATTGGTGAAAGTAAATTCCTGTAAGCAAAATGATTAAGTAGTGAATTTGCATAAGAAGATTTTAAAAACAAAGTTATGATGCTAGTTCAAGTTTCAAACATTCTGCTAAATGTATACCTAGGTTCCCTTTTATGAATTTAAAATTGTTACATCTGCCAAGATCAAGTCAAATCTTAAATTACAAATAGGGAACTAAAGATCCTGATGGTGCCACCATTTTGCTACCATATTTCCCATATTGTAAGTTTGCAAAGATTTCCCTCCACAACTTGAAAGTTGGTTATAGTAGTTGAGGGTTGTTCCAAGAAGTTATCTCTCCTTCTAAAAGCTTTTTCACATTTTGAAATATCATTAGCTTAAAATCAAGTAAATCATTTATTATGTGATAGTTTAAGTGGTTGATGATTATTCCAATTCAAATTTCAATTTGAAATTTAGGTTGTAAAAGTTGCACAATCTCAGTAGCTTTTTATTTTGAATTTTGAGTTCTTGTACTGTGTATATATTATGAAATTGAATCAATGAATAACATCTTCTTCTATCAATCTCAAGCTCTTTTCCTTACTTCTTATTCCTTGTGTTTCACCTATTTCTGTTTACTCCAAAAGCAAAAAGTAAACCTAACCTTGGAATTGAAACCAACAGTGGTATCAAAGCTTGGAGGTCTAATTTTAGTGAATTAAAGAGAGTTCAATCACACAAAAACACAATAGAGTTAGTCATCACAAACCCTTATATGACTTCAACCAACTTCTCTCCTCCCCCACCTGCAAAATTCATTTGTGAAAATTACACTTAATGGACTATTATGATGAAGACTTACCTAAGAGCCTTTGACCTTTGGGAAGTTACTAAAAAGGGGTATGTATCTTTTTCTTTACTAGCAAACCCTATTATGGCTTAATTGAAGCATTATAGTAAGTAAATCTCTAAGCAATACAAGGCTTTGACTTGAATTCACTCATCTGTCACAAAAACCATCTTTAATAGGATAATGGCATGTAATACAACAAAAGAAGCTTGGGATAGACTAAAAGAGGAATTTGGTGGTAACTCAAGACTAGAACCGTGCAACTCCTTAATCTTAGGAGAGAGTTTGAGTTCCTGAGAATGAACGATACTAAAACTGTGAAGGACTATAGTGACAAGTTTCTAAAAGTGGTCAACCAAATAAGGATGTTAAGAGAGGACTTTATAGATAGAAACATAGTCCAAAAGGTCCTTGTGAGCATTCTAGGAAGGTTTGAATCCAAAATCTCCTCTCTATAGGACTCCAAGGATCTTAATGTCTTTTCCTCGGGTGAACTTATCAATGACCTTCAAGCTCAAGAACAAAAAAGCCTTCTAAGGCAAGAAGTCACAATTGAGGGAGCTTTCTAAGCTCCCTACAAATAAAAAAGTCAAGCCAAAAAGAGAAATGGTGGCAAACAGGCTAGCAAGGAAGCTAAAACTACCAAAGACACTAGCAAAAGACAACACTTACCATATAAGTATTGCAAAAGAACCAATCACTTGTCTAGGTTCTGCTGGAAAAAACTAGATACTATATGTAAGCTTTGTAATAAAAAGGAGCACTCTGAGAGGATTTGTAGAAACAAAGACAAGATATCTCAACAAAAGCCACAACATTCCAATCAAAAAGCACATGCTGCTGATGAGGACCAACTTATAGAAGAGTACTTGTTTGTAACAACTTTAAACACCAAAAAGAGTGCAGCCAAAATTTACTTAGCATTGGGCAACTTCTAGAAAAAGGTTTTTCTCTAGTATTTAGAGGCAAAACTTGCATCATTTGTGATGATATAGGTGCTTACTTGGTTAGTATGCCTGTGAATGGAAAAAGCTTCCATTTAGATACAAAGAAACTGTCCCATCTTGCTTTACCTGTCATGACAGATGATTCATCTTTATGACATAGAAGACTTAGTCATTTTCATTATGCTGCACTTTAAAAGTTACAGCAAAGAAAGCTAAAGAATGATTTGCCCCACATAACTTTGCTTGATCTTACTTATGTATACAAGACTTGCTAATTAGGGAAGTAGACCAAACTTCCCTTTTCCTTAACTCAGTTTTCTAGAGCTAAAGGGAGGTTGGACCTGATTCACTCCGACCTTTGTGGTCTTATAAGAACCAATTCTCTCAATGGCAATACCTATTATATCTTATTTATTGATGATTTTTCTAGGTACTATTGGATTTTCTTTCTTAAAGAGAAGACATAGGTGCCTACTATCTTTCAAAACTTTAAAACTTGGATAAAGAAACAATCTGGTCACTTGATTAAAGCCATTAGAATAGATAATGGCTCAAAATACATATCTAGTCAACTCAAAGCAATTTGCATCTTTGCTAGCATATAACAATAGTTGATGACTCCTTACTCACCCAAATAAAATGGGGAGTGTGAAAGGAAAAATAGAACAATAATGGAAATGGCTAGATGCTTAATGGTAGAAAAGAACTTATCAAAGAGATTTTCGGGTAAAGTTACAACAACCTTTGTCTATCTCTTGAACAAGTTGCCAACTAAGTCTCTATCTTCTCTGACTCCCTTTAAGGCTTAGTTTGATAACAAGCCTTCTTTAAGTCACCTAAAGGTATTTGACGGCATTTGCTATGCTTTTGTGCCTAAAAGCAAAAGAACTAAGTTGGATTATAAAGCCACTCCTGCCATTTTCATTGGTTACTCAAACACATCTACAAATTACAAAATCTATGATGTAACTACTGAAAAAATCTCTATTAGCAAAGATCTTAGATTCCATGAAAGTGAAAAATGAAATTAGGACCACTCAAAAGTTCAAGCTAAGGAAAGTCAACCCTTACAAGGTCTTCATATATAAGAGCAAGATCTTTACTCCTCTAGATAGGAAGATGTTGATCATTTTCTTGTAAGGGGAACTAAAAGCTTGATAGATGTCTAGGAGAGATGCAATGTTGTCCTCGTTGAACCCTTATCATATTAAGAAACATCAAACATAACATAATGGAGAAATGCAATACAAGAGGAGATGGATTCCATTTGCAAAAATGACACTTGGCAACTAGTTTCAAAACCAAATAACAAGAAATCAATAGCAATCAAATGGATTTACAAAATCAAGCTAAATGTTAATGGCTCCATCAATAAACTTAAGGCTAAACTTATGAAAAAGGGCTTCACTTAATAACCTGGTGTGGATTACACTGAAACCTATGCACCTTTTTCTAGATTAGTTACTATAAAGCTCCTACTTGTAGTTACAGCACACCAAGGCTGGTCTATACATCAACTAGATGTTAAATCAACATTTTTAAGTGGTGTACTTCAGGAGGAGATCTATGTAGATCAGCCTGAAGGATTCATCAAAAAGGGAGACAAAGTTTACCTACAGAAAAAGGCTCTTTATGGCCTCAAGCAGGCACCAAGAGCCTAGTATATAAAAATCCATGAGCACTTGGTCAAGCTAGGGTTCAACAACAGTTAGAATGATGCAACCCTCTATGTTAGAAAAGAAAGGTCTCATATTCTTTATCTATCTCTTTATATTGATGACTTTATGGTCATTGGAAATGATCTTAAAAGTATACTTCAATTTAAAAAGGATATAAAACATCACTTTGAAATGACTGATCTTGGCCAAATGCATTACTTTCTTAGCTTGCAAGTTCACCAATCACAGCAAGGGATCTTTGTATATCAAGCAAAGTATGCACATGCAATGCTGCAAAAGTTTTAGATAGTTGGTTGCAAGAGCTCAGCAACACCAATCACTATTAAAGATCGGATCCAAAAGGAAAAAATGGTAGCCCCATAACAAATGAAAATAATTACAGAAGCATCATAGGTTGCCTATTATATTTGTCTGCTACAAGACCAAATATCATGTATATTGTGAGTTTGTTATCCAGATTCATGGATGCTTCTAGAGAGATACACCTTAAAGCAACCAAAAGAATACTAAGGTATGTTAAAGGTACCCCTAAGTTTGGAATCATGTTTGAAAGTAGAAAAGAAATGGAGCTCATTAGGTACTTAAATAGTGATGGGGCAGGGTCACTTGATGACATGAAGAGTACCATAGGAAATGTGTTTACTCTAGGATCTGGGGTTTTCAATTGGAGCTCAAAGAAGCAACCAACTATGGCACAATCCACAGCTAAGGCTGAGTACATTGCAGCAGCCTTAGCAGTGAATCAAGTTTTGTGGATTAGAAAGGTACTTGCTGATCTAAAGCTTGAGCAAACAAAAGTAACCACCATCTTCTGTGACAATCAATCCACCATTGCTATATCAAAGAACCCTATGCTACATGGAAGGACTAAATACTTCAAAATCAAGTTTCATTTCATTAGAGAAGTTTAAGAGAATGGTGATGTAAACTTGACTTACTGTAACACCAAAGATCAAATGGTAGACATTTTAACTAAAGGCCTGCAAAGACCAAGGTTTAAGGAAACTAGGTCTGCAAAATTATGGCACCAAGGAGGAGTGAAGATCCTGATGGTGTCACCATTTTGCTGCCATATTTCCATTACTGCGAGTCTACAAAGATTTTCCTCCACAACTTAAAAGTTTGTTATGGCAGTTAAGGGCTATTTCAAGAGGCTTTCTCTCCTTCCATAAGCTTTTTCACATTTTGAAATATCATTAGCTTGCAAATCAAGCAAATCAGTCATTATGTAACAACTTAAGTGGCTGATAATTATTCCAATTTAAGTTTCAATTTAAAATTTAAATTGTAAAAGCTACACAATTCCAATAGCTATTTATTTTGAATTTTGAGTTCATGGACTATGTATATATATTATGAAATTGAATCAATGAATAACATCTTCTTCTGTCAATCTTAAGCTCCTTTCCTTGCTTCTTGTTCCTTGTGTTTCACTTGTTTCTATTTAATCCAGAAGCAAAGAGTAAAGCCATCCTTGGAAATGAAACCAACAGGAACCTAGTTTCTTTTCTATGGAGTACCAATCTTTGCGGCGAGGGATGGTGTTCTTATGGAAACAGATGTCTGCATCAAATTTATTTTGCTTACAATCCATTGCGTACAGCATATTTTTTGACAATGGTATTAGGACTGCTTCAGAAAGCTTGTTTGTGGACTTAAAGGCACAAAAAATGTATGCATTGCCATTGAGTTATAAAAGTAATGGCTTATGCTGCTGCTTTTCTTAATTTCTTGTCCCTGTTGTTCTAGAAGTGGAGCAACAACATTTGTTTTATGGGGCAGAATTGGAGTTATCTTAGTCTCGATGATCCCCTTTGATGTTAACAAAGAAGAAAGGACCTCATTGAAAGAAGAATTGCAGAGAAGAACTCTTTTGAGCTGTAAAAGTTTTGCAGATAATGACAACACATTCATTTCATTCATAGTACCCTTTTTAGGGGATTTGACACATTGATTGAGTACAATAGGAATGATGAATACAACACATCTTCCATACTTCCATGTTGACTTCAACAAGGAACCAGAATGGGACAAACTTCACCTGATCCCACTATCTCTGGATTGATGTTTCTGCTTTTTCAAAAGTAACATAAGCATGTACTTTTCAAGTTACAATTTGACTAAACATTACAATCAAACTAAACAACAAAAGGAGTGTTTGCGGTAAAGTTCATTCTGTTTTCTTAATCAGCAAGCTTCCCATCTTCTTGTTCACGTCAACGTTGCATTGCTGGATTGGAAAAGGAGTGAAACTAGTTCTGTCAACATCCTCTCTCATTTCAATCAGATTGTCCGACGAGCCATTGCCTTTAATTTTCAATTTTACGCATCTTTTTTGCAGCAATTGGCGGGATGAAGTGACCACGTTTGCAGGCTGTAGGCTTCTTATGACTGGCACACTTCTGTATTAAATAGAGTGCTTGAAGTTGCCATTGCAGTAAATTCTAGTTCTAATAAATATTTTCAAAAGCTAATGGGCTTGAATTTTTTTTTCTAGTATTCTGGATTTTCTTCACCGTACCTCAAATGTTTTTTCTATCGTGCCCCATAGACTCGGCGCACATGACAACCTGAAATGTGAGTAATTGCTACTGAATTAAGGACCTTGTGACAATGGGCCCAAAGCCCGTTCCAAGTCTAAAGTGTTTCCAAGCTTGACGCAAGCTAACAACCCACGGCCTCACTGCATTCATAAGGGTATTCTCCGTTACTATTCTTGCAACCCTTGTCGATTAGCAGTTCACACTCTATTACCCATAACAAAGAATTGATAAGGTTGGACCCACCTTATACCCATCAATCAATAAGAATCCACTAAAGAACTTTTAAATATCTTGATCCTTCAAGGATTCCAAGTAATTTTTTTTTTCTTTATTTCCTAAGTTTCTTTTCTCTTAGACTCGAGTTTAGCATTTTCATAACCTTTCTCTGTCTTAGTGATTCTTTACAATCTGACTGTGTCCTGAGCAACTTGTACGGAAGATTAACAATAAATAAATTTTATTTTAATTATTTTATTTATAAATAAAAATTAATTAAGAATATTTTTTTTATATAAAAATGTGGACTTATAATAATAGGCCTACAAATTAAATTTGGCATTAAACCTTTGTTATTATTGTTATTAGGGCAACTTTAAAAGAAAATGAGTGCTAAGGAAAATTCAGCGGAGCGGCCTTAGAAGAGAGTAGAGAAAATTAATATATATATATATATATATATATATATATAAAAGTGGGAAGGGGGCAAAGCTAACAAGAATCAAAAACATATTGCTCATAAGTTGTCTTGTGTAAATAAGAGCATGATGTTATACATGAAATGTTACTTAATGGACAGAAGACCCCACTTTCAATAGGCTGTAGAACTTAGAATATTTAGTAACAGTAGTATGGCTAGAAGTCTAGAATTTTTCTTTTATTTGTTTAATTTATACAGATATTTCTAAAACTAAAATGATCATTTTAAGGTCTGAATTAATGAGACATTTTGCCAGGTGGTGCTTTGGGTCTGCGGTGATCCCCTAGGATGGTCCTCATCCCTACCCGCACTCTGCCAGATGGTGCTTTGGGGGTCTGCGGTGATCCCCTGGGATGGTCCTCATCCCTACCCGCA
Organism: Rhizophora mangle; assembly: GCA_037832345.1. Lineage (NCBI taxonomy): Eukaryota > Viridiplantae > Streptophyta > Magnoliopsida > Malpighiales > Rhizophoraceae > Rhizophora > Rhizophora mangle. The sequence goes on along the minus strand of JBAPLJ010001990.1, from coordinate 2,333 downwards.
CTCCTCAAAATTCGAGCCCAATACACTCCAATTACCCAGTTGACTCAATCATAGAAAATAGTCCATAATGTTTTTTTTTAATGTTAATTTTTTTAAGATAATTTCTTTAAATGTATGTACATAAAGTAATTAAGTTTAAATTAGTGTATTATATAAATTTTAAATGTCTTTTAAAAAATTAAAATAAATAAAAATTATAATTAATATCTTTTAATTTTTTAAAAATAAAATAAATTTTATAAATTATATTTTAATATAACAAGTCTTTTAACAAATTTTTTATTTTTCTATACTTTTTGAGACCGCAAATAATCTTTTTATTAAGAGATATAGAATCTTTCCCCGAATGGCATAAACATATAGATGCTTTGTTAGCATAATGAGCAATTAGGAAGGCAATAAACTATTTTTTTCAATCAAGAAAACTACAAACTTGTTTAATACAGCATATCAAATCTCGGCATTACAGTCTCAAATGGAAAAATCAGATTGATTGGCATCCAAAAAGTCTTGATTAGCCACTTGATTTGTTTTTCTTGTACAAATACCTACCCAGAAGCGGGAACACAATCTTGTATTACTCTTAGAATAGAATAAATTTTCTATTGCCACATACCTAGTTATGCACAACCTCTAAGTTCTACTTTGCCAAAATGAAAGTGTTATATCTAATCAACTTCATTTAGTGCTTGTAATAAAGTGATTTGTAATTTGACTCTAAAAAAAAAAAAAAAATTAATTGATATATTTTAAATAATTATTCAAATTAAAATTTATTTATTTAAATATAATTATTTTTTATTTTTTCTCAATTTTTAAGTAATTTGTTATATCAATTATTTAAAAAAAACTCAAAATTTAAATAATAGTATAATTTATTTAAATACTTACTTAAATTAAATATTTTTTACTTAAATATGATTTTTTAATTTATTTTTGAATTTTTAATAACTTGTTATTTAAATATTAAAAATTATATATATAACCCCTTTACTTTAAATAATATTAAAACTCATTTAAATATTTACCTAAATCAAATGATTTTTATTTAAATTTAGTCTATTTTTACTTTTTTTAATTTTAAATAATTTATTATTTAAATTATGTAAATTACATAAAAATTTTAAAATTAAAATAATATTAAACTTTATTTAAACATTTTTATTCAAATTTGATCAATTTTATTTTTTCTTAAAATTAGAGAAATTTATTATTTAAATTATATAAATTTTATAAAAAAAATTAAATTTGAATAAAACTAAAATTTGTTTAAATTGTTACTTGACAAAAAAAAAAAGATAATAGAAAGGTGAATTTAATTTTAAAAAAAGTAATAAATTTGTCTAATTATACTAAAAGAAAAGTAAAATTATTATTTTATTATTATTTATTTACCTAATCTCACTTTTTGAGGATAACCTACGATATACTTATGTTCTTTTAGGATTAAAATTAAAGAATATCTCTTTTTAATGTTAAATTATAATTTTTATTAGTAAAAAATATTTTTTAGTAGATCGTAGAAAAAAATTTGAACTAGAAGATTCTTTTGGAAACAATATGAATTGATAATTTTTGTTGTTCTATGAACTAAACAAATACAGGTTAAGGAAAAAAAAAAGGGCTGTTCTTTGTATCAATGTCTGTAAATACGAAGAGTCTGCTGCCACTTAAATGGTTACATCTAACTCTTCTCTTGTGTCAATTTTAAAAGATCTTTTCTCCTTTTTTTTTATTCAGACGTTTTGTTGCCCAAGTAAATTCTATGACCCAATTTTCCAAAATCCATGCTAGAACATGGGTATACAAAGTATCCATGATCTGTAATTTCATCCCTGTATTAGCAATTTATCCTTGGTATTCAGCGTTTTCCGAACTACCGGCCTATCTGTAAGGTTATGTTCAGCTCTAAAATCCTGTCTCCCGTAGAATTTTTCTTGCATGCTGTCTTGCTGATTTGGCGCATTTATGTTCATGACCAATTCTACTAGAGTTCTGCTTACTGGTGGTATGGCCCCTTCACTTCAATTTTTGCACTCTTTAGGCAAAATTGAGCCCACAATCAGAAAGTTGGATACAAACCAACTCTTCCAATTTTGCAAGTGCCAGCTTGCAAAGCAATGTTCGACACATATACACCTTATGGGAACATTTATTTATTTGTTTTAAGTAGAAATGAGAATTGAGTATGTGATCATCCGATTTCTTTCCCAGCGATCAACTTTCGGCATTTACTATCCCTACTGATCATTTCCGAAATGTGTAACCAAAACTATGAGTGTTTAATTTCATAGTATTTCCTTCAGCGCTTCTGGATGATATTTAATTTTTCC
>JBAPLJ010001989.1:0-80821 GCA_037832345.1 Rhizophora mangle | reverse complement strand
CATTAGAGGTGAATCTCTTTAGTAGTCCGTTATTTTTTCAGAGGTAATTATGTTTTTTACCATCAATATCTTATAATAATTTTTGTTAGACATGTTAAAATCGGTCAATGTGTGTCATATTAATAAATAGAATAATTCATTTATTTTTTTATATTCATATTATACTTTAAAAAAATTGAATAAAGAGTTTTTGAACACAAACCATAAATTCAAATAACTTTGAACATGTTAGTGTTGTCTGTCAATTGTACCTAAATAATAGTTATACTTAAATTTTTTCTTTTACTATTTTCATCATGTTGTGATATGAATCATTAAAAAATAAATGAAAAGATATTTTTTTATTTTTCAAAAATAAAACAAATTCTATAAAATAAGTAAATATATAAAATAAATATATAATTTAAGTGGAAAGTCAATTTTTTTTATTTTTAAAATATTTAAACTTTAGATTTAAAATAACAAATTATAAAAACGAAAATTTTTTGATTTTAAAAAAAAAAATAAAATATAAATAAAATATTTTTACATCAAAATTTTATTAATAAAAATATAAATTTTTAATTAAAAATTATTTAAATTTATCACTATTTTTATTTTTTTGTCAATTATTTCTATATTTCAAATTTTTTTTAATAGGTTAATTATTTTTAAATTATATAAATTAATATATAAATTTTTGTTGACATTAGTTGTTTCACATGATAAAAACTTTTATAAGATTATATTAATATTTAATAATATAATAAAAAGTAAAAATAAGTCTAAAATAAGCTATATTGCTCCTTGGGCTTAGACCGAGTAATGCCATGCCTAGGCTCACAAGGCCGAAGGTTCTTAAGCTAGCCCAAGTCCTAGTGATAGGCTGAACTTGACACAGCTTGATACTGTTTATTTGTAGCCCACGGGCTGCTGACCCATTTGTCGCATCTAATTCTTGCTCATGTGATGTAAGAAATACGTGAAGAAGAAGAAATATAAAAAGATTGGCCCCTACCTAATTATTTGGTGACTTACAACAACAATAGTGTAGTCAATGTATTTTGTGTGAAGGGGTCAAGTGGCCCAAACATTAAGGATATTTGATTGGATGTTGGGGGGAAGGGCTACCAATCAAATTTGATTGTGTCCAACTTCATTTTCTAAGGTTTGTGCCATGCTCGAAACAATGATGAGGCTCTTCGTTGGGAGAGAGGGGGTGTAAGCCAAATATGGTGATTTTTTCAAAACAAATAGAACAAAAAATTAATTAACCAATTAACTAGTCAATAACTAATTGGTAGTGGAAACAGAGTTTCCGAGGTTATCTCTGTTATTTTTATTCTTTGGGAGACAGAAATATAAGCAATAATGCCGAAATTTCTATTTCTGTCTTTTTCGTTTGACTCTTTTTATTGTTATTTTTAACGAAGAAGAGTGAATATTGACAGTAATCAAGGATAGATTGATTGCGTCTTTGGACATTCTCCGCTCCTGTCTTTAGCTTCTGTCTTCTGACTCTCCGGCGGATAACAAACCAGAACGACATTGAATATTGACACAAATCATAAGTGAACATGACCACGGAAAACCCAGAAGGTGTGGCTGGGGCACTGCCATCTTCATCATCTGTAAGCCCAAAAGTTCTCCTTTTTGTTGTTGTTTTCTGTTTTTTTTTTTTTTTTTTCTTTTTTCCCTTTGTCTTCATCTCTATTGTTTATGTCTTTTGTTATGTATGTATGTATGTATCTATATATATATATATCAATGCATGTCTCGATCTTAAGAAGTTATTTACTTTTTTTCTTGGTGGATGTTATACGGATGCAGTTATGGAGTTTGCAGAGAGATTTGCCTTTTATGGCTTGTTGGGTAACCTTATGATATACTTAACAGCTGTTCTTGGGAAGGCGACCGCTACAGCTGCCAAGGATGTGAATACTTGGGTTGGCGTCTCTGCCATCTTGCCCTTATGCGGAGCCTTCCTTGCTGACGCCTTCTTCGGCCGCTTCAAGACAATGCTAGTTTCTTGTATCATATATTTCTTGGCAAGTTCACAATTCTCATCAGACCATTGTTTTCCTCTTAGAAAATTAGTATTGTTTTGGAGAAAAGGAAAAAAAAACTGCATCTTTCTGTACTCATCAAGAGCAACATTAATTTGATGGGGAATAAATGGCTTACTCCTCTTACAAACCATGCTTACATGGGTGTTAATACAACAATTTGTGATGAATTGGTAGTTTAGTAACTCATGAATCCCTTATTATTGTATGTTATTGACTGAGATTTTGTTGATTTTTAAATTTGAACATTAAGAAGAGGACAAATTTATGTTATACCATTTATCCCATGGGAATGATATTGCTGACATTGGTAGAAATTTTTTGTGGCAGGGAATGGTATTGCTGACTTTATCAGTGTCTGTAGTACCTTTGAATCAACGTGAAGTAGTTTTCTTTATTGGACTGTAGGTGTTATCCATTGGTGGAGGAGGGTTTAGGCCATGCATGCAACCATTTGTGGCAGACTAAATTTGATGAAAGGAAGCCGGAAGAGGTTGAAGACAAGAACTCATTCTTCAACTGGTGGTATGTCGCAATCATGGGAGGCATGTTTTTTCTCAACAGTGGTGGTCATTACAAGTATATTCATCCTTTATAGTAAGATTATTGACTACTTCTAAGTTTTCTGCAACTAACAATGCACGGGCTTAAGCAAGAAGAACATGCAAGTGAATGCACTTGAGGGTGTTTAACATTCACGGAATTTAAGGGTTCAAATTTTTAATTTGGTGCACTGTGAATTAGATACCTAACCATTTGATTTGTTGTCCCTTGACAAGAATATTTGCTTCACGATGATTCAGTTCTCAAAACCAAGAACATGATTGAAGAAAGCCAAAAGACTAGAATGATTACATTTCTACTCCAATTTAAGGCACTCGACTATACCCTTGTGTGCATTCATTGGACTTGAAAGGAATATTAAAAATATCAATATGTTTGGAGTAATAGTAATTGTAGGTTTTCAAAGGAAAGATTGTTTTTATGTCTTCTGTTTATCCTTGGGACTCCATTTTTTAAGGACTGAATATGCCAGTTCAAATTTCAATTAGGTTCCTCTGAATTTGGATTAGTGTTTGCCATGATGACCTTTGTATTAATTTTCCCACTTAGAGCACCTTGTATGTTTCCTTTTTTGTCTGTATGGGAATACTTTTTCTGAGGGTCTGTTAAATTCTGTCTCTTGGATTTTCTGGGGTAATGAATTTAGATTTTTGCTACAAGTATTGGCTCCTGGAAGAGAGGTGTCTGAAGCAATTTAACCATCTCCTTGATTTAGGCTTCCAGCTTATGCATGTTTGCCCAGTCAATGTCCTTTGCAGGGTCTTGAGTTATATGCTTTCAGCAGAGGCACTTTGCAGGAACTTTTGACCTTAAGTTGCTTGTTTTTATGTTGGTTAGAGTAAGGTCTTCTCAATGTTTAAAGGCCATTTGAATTATTAGGTAGTACTGTTGTCCAGCTGTATCCATTTGCACTAAGAAAATGTGGTTGTCTTCACTTGACCACTTACTAGACAGTAAACACCAGCTTACATTCCTTGCACCCTTATTCTAGTGACTACTTTTAAAAAATATTTGGATAATCAGTTGATTGGAATGAAAGATATGTATGCTAGTGTTCAAATTGACATTTGGACCACATCATTGTGACCAGTTTTGATCTTTCAGATAATTTGAGCGTCTCCAACAATTGTAGCATTACATTCAGGAAAGATGGCTAAGTGGAAATCTAGTTGAATCATTGCTTCATTAATCTCCTACTTTTCTCTTGCTCTGTTTGCCATATAGATGGGCAGATACTATGATTACCATATGTCAGTCCTTCCATCATATTTACCTGAGCACAAACACACATGGCTGTGTTACTCCACCAACAAACAGAAGAAAACTTCCCACAGATCAAAATTGAAGCATGAAACAAAGGTTTTGAAGTATCTAAGACCCCTCATATAGTCATAGTTAGACATTTGGAAGAACCCTGATTCAATGCGAGAGATAAGTAGCCTAAACCAATCAAACATTTAAATTTCAACATTTTGCATCTTTTTCCTTTATGTTAGCCATGTGTCAGCTATTGTGCATAGACTCTGTCTCCTAGGTTTGATAAAAAGCCAACATGCACACCAAAATTAGAGGTCTTGCAAGAAATTAATATCAAAAACAGGCCATCTGGATGTCAGGCTCACATGATTATGAGCTAGTATATTAACAGAGTACATCATACTACCATGAATGATCGTGATTAGAATTTTGATTGTTTGTGATTCCAATCCAATTCAAAAGTCCAGATGTATATAGTGTTGAAAGGTTCATATTCCTGATTCCAGTTATTACTTGTTTAGGATAATGTTGGATGGGCGGCAACAATGGCTTTTGCACTAATACTATTTGTGATGGGAAACAAGAGGGACAAGATCCAGGGGGCAATGGGAAGCCCTTTCACCATGGTGGCACATATGCTTGTTGCGGCTTTCCAGAAGTGGGACATTAACACCAGAGATCATAACCTTGATGGATGGGATATATGTTATGAAGAGATTGGAGGAGCTCCTGCCAAGGATAGAGGGTATTTTGCTCGTACTAAGCAATTCAGGTAATTTCAAATCAGAATCCATGTTCAGTGTTTTGTTTTTGGGGTGTAATACTATAGCTCCATGGTGGTGGCATATAGGTCAATGAGCGTTAAAAGGGTAGTGTTAACACAACATCAATCTCAACTCACAAATGATGTAAGAACATACAGAATTGGTCTTTGGGTGCCTGAGGTGGATTCTCTTCCCTGGGATATAAGAGAAATGGACTCTTTCACCAATCTTATGTTTGGATTCTGAGTACGCAAGTTTTTAGCAGTCTGGTGTTTTAGCTTGGGTCACATATGTATTTGTAGGGATAGTAGCTAATCCAATGGTGATAAATGTAACCAGTAATTTTATTATCCAAATCAATTTGCTACATATTATAACTTTTGTGCAACAAATGGCAATGTGCATAACATAGTTTCTAATATTTCATCGGATATAGCCAAATTTTCACCCCAACCCAAAAAAACATGCAGGTTCCTGGACAAGACAATGATCATCGGTGCAGTTGATGCTTCTAGGAACACTAGAAATCCTTGGCGTCTGTGCTCACTGAGCCACGTTGAAGAAGTGAAGCTTTTCATCCACCTTATTCCCATATGGTTATCCTCCTTAATATTCACTAATGTAAATTGCATGTTCTCAACCTTTTTCATTAAACAAGGGGGTACAATGGTCAGGTCGATTGGCCCCCTTCACTTTCCTCAATGAGGACTTCAATGCCTTGTAGTCATTCTAATCATCATTACTATCCCGATTTATGACAAAGTTTGCATCCCCACAGTAAAAAAGTTAACTGGGCATCCTTCTGGTATAACTATACTGCAAAGGATAGGCATTGGATGATGTCTATCTGTGCTCCAGATGGTAGTGGCTGCACTTGTAGAGACAGAAAGAGTGAGCACTGCAAAGGAGTATGGCCTACTGGGCATGCCTAAAGCAAATAATACCAATAAGCGTTTAGTGGTTATTACCACGGTACGTCATAGGTGCAGCAGCAGATGGTTCCACCCTTGTAGGGCTGCCACAATTGTTCTATGATGAAATGCCAAAAGCGCTGAGAAGCTGGGGAGGTGCATGCTATTTGAGTTCAATAGGAGTTGGCAGCTTTCTCAACAGTGCTATAATACCTGTAGTCCAGACAATTAGCTCAAGATGTGGAAGTCGTTGGCTCGGCGACAATTTTAATCGTGCCCATCTGGATTACTTTTATTGGTTGATGGCAGCATTAGGCACTCTGAACTTGTGTGTCTATTTGCTGATTGCTAGGAATTTTTCTTATAGAAAAGTTGAAGGTGATGAAGAAAATGATGAGAATGGGGTGCAATGACATTCGTGGGACGTTGAAGGGATGTTGTGAGACTATGCAATCTTATTGGTAAGGTCAGACATATCCATACACTTACAAAGATTGTCCGAGTCTTCAAAGCTTGTTCCTAAAACTACACTTAGAAATGGAAGTTCATAAAATGGAAGTTCATATTATTTGGGGGTATAGTCTTGAATGAACTGTACCTTCATTTAATGTAGTGATATATTTAAGTCTTTGTAAGTATGAAATTTATAATGACTGTCTCCTTCTTTGATTTTTGCAAGTTCACTCCTTAAAATTTGTATTATGCATATATTGTTAATCAATTTTTTTTTTTTTTGTCAGTTAATTGGCTCAAATTATGCCCTAAATATGAGACTTTTAGTATTAAATAAGATTTTAGTACTAGTAATTTAGCTCATTAATCATTTTTCTTCTTACTTTGTAGGCTAATTTGATTTTATTTCCTCAAATTTGTGCTATTCTTTGTATTTTTGAATTTCAAAAGAGAAATGGCAACAGATAGCATGGACACTTGTGTGTTGAGTGTAGTTAAGTACTTGGCTTCATTCCTTTTGTAACAAAAGGAAAAAAACAAAATTGAAATAGAAAAATAAAAATTTAAGGTATCGGTCATGCCTTGTACTAATTGCTAATGTAAATACATAATATGAATTGCATATGAAGTAATTGAAATTTTGTTACCATATATATTTTTTAATTTTTTTATATTAATTTATATCAAAACTATAAAAGTATATCATTTGTACTATGTATAGTTTATTATTAATTATATATTATTATTAGAACAAAAAAAATGTATTTTTATTATGTAACTTATTGTGTAATGGACTTTTTAATGGACCAAAAGATAGTATCAAATCATTTGCATGCCTTTCTTAATTCATATTTTTATTTTGACACAAGATGTATATGTTAAATAAGTATTTCAAGGTGTAAAATTTTTGGACTTGATGAATTACTATAAAATTTTCCAAAAGATTAGTTGAGGCACAAAAGGAATTAAAATCTTTATTATTATTATTATTATTATTATTATTATAAGTTTTTAAGGCTAGTAAGCTTATTGAAATTCTAAATTCAAAAAAATTCGGTTCATTATGACTCTTAATTCTATAACTCTTAGTCTTAAAGATATATATACTCATCCTATCATCGTGTCATATTGTACCTAATGTTAATTAATTAGTTGCCTTTATGATTGATTAATTTTTTTTCCTTTTCATGTTCTTTCCCTATTCAATTTATGTAGTATTGTTGAAGTAAGTAGTTGAGCTTGTTTGCCACTTTTCTTTTATTTGGTTTCTATTCATGAGTTTCAAAACTAGATTAAAATTATATATTTTGCCTTTTCATTGGTACAAACTCATATTTTTCTAATCTCATGAGCAATTTAACTTGTTAATTTCTCTTTTTTTTTTCTTATTTATCTGACAGAATTAATAGATTTGAAGAAATTAAAAATTTTAGATTTGAGTGACAACAATCTTAATGGATCTTTCAGCCACAAGATAGTTATTGACATTTCTTTAATGCTTAAATTTAGGTATTATATCTCTCATATCATGGTAAATGATAGAGATTATATCACATCATATTTTTTGCAGCTTTATGTGAATTGAAGAACCTCCAAGTGTTGACTCTTGGCTCCAATAATTTAAATGGAATTATTCCACCTTGTCTTGGTAATTTGACATTCCTTAAAATCCTAGACTTGTCATCTAATAGGCTTAAAGGGGATATCACATCCTTTCAAATTTTTAACCTCAAAGGCCTCAAGCTTATTGATCTCACAGATAATCTTCTTAAAGGTCTATTCTCTTTTTACTTAATTGCCAACTTCACAAACCTTAAAGGATTGATGTTATCAAACCTTGAGGTTAAAACTCAGTATTTACAAGATTGGCTACCTACATTTCAGCTCAAGGCTCTTATGTTATCAAAATGCAAATTTTATAATATTCCTCAGTTTCTTGCTCACTAAACTGAATTAAGAGCCATGGATTTCTCTCATAATAACCTAAATGGCACCTTCCCTAACTGGTTGATTGAAAACAATATGAAATTGGAGTTCCTAAGTCTTAGAAATAACTCCTTCATAGGTCAGTTCCATTTATCCTCCAACTCTAGCTATGTGATGCACACCATAGATATATCAGACAATTACCTCCATGGGGAACTTCAACCAGATCTTGGTGATTTGTTTCCTAAAGCATGAGAACTAAATCTTTCCGCAAATGCCTTCAAAGGTCACATCCCATTCTTAATTGGTTACATGTCAGAGCTGTAATATTTAGATCTATCCAATAACATGTTGTTAGGAGAAATTGCGACTACTTTGGTAGGACTAGCAAATTTCTCTAATTTGGCAATTTTGGTAGCTTCAAACAACACATTACATGGCCAAATACCAAATTCCATTAATATGACTTCATTAAGCATATTGCATCTTAGTGGAAATCAGATTACGAGCAATCTATTGAGTTGGATCTCACACTATCCAGACTTAGGTAGCTTAGATATCAGTGGCAACCACATAACAGGTGAGATTCCTCCCTCAATTGGCAATTTTTAGGATGTAGTTTTACTAAACATGGTAGGTAATGAACTTGAAGGCAGAATCCCATGTGAACTGGCCAGGCTTGACTTAAGTTATTTGGACCTTTCGCATAACTTTCTTTCAGGCCCTATTCCATCTTGCTTCAATTTGTCATTTTTACTGCATTTCAATCTGGAAGGAAATAGACTCATTGGCTCAATTCTAGAATCATTGTTCAATTTTTCTAGGCTTTTGACATTGAACATTAGAGATAATCTTCTGTCTGGTCGCATTCCATCCTCGGTTGGTGCTTTATTGAATTTAAGGGTTCTTCTTCTCAGCTGAAATTCTTTGGGAGGTTTGATCCCAGATCAAATGTGTCAATTGAATGAACTTGGCATCTTGTATCTCTCTAATAACTTGTTTTTTTTTGACCCCATACCTCGTTGTTTTAGTAACATCTCTTTTGGGAAGTTAACTTTATCTGAGTTTGCATACCAATCATTTTATGGTTATGATAATGAAGGAATCACTATTGTTGAGATTGGGGCCAATCTCTTGTATGGCTTCCCCTTATTTTTTGGCTTGAATTTTATGCATGGGAAACGAGAGCAAATTGGGTTTATGACAAAAACAAGGCTTAATATATACAAAGGTATAGTTCTTGAATTGATGTCTGGATTAGATTTATCTTGCAACAAGCTAATAGAGGAAATACCAGTAGAGTTCGGAACATTAAGTTCAATACATGCATTGAACTTGTCTCATAATTAGTTGACAAGCTTCATTCTGATAACTTTTGCAAACCTTGCACAAATAGAGAGCCTAGACCTTTCCCATAACAAACTAAGTGGAGAAATTCCATCGAAACTAATTGGTCTTAATTATTTATCATACTTTAGTGTGGCATATAGCACCTTATCTGGAAGGCTTCCAAACATGGATTAGCAGTTTCAGACATTTGACAGCAAAAGCTATGAAGGAAATGCATTTCTTTGTGGACGTCTATTAAAGAGTTGCAATGTCATTCCTGACTGACCACAATTGGCACCATCCAATACTAATGCGAGTGAAGAAAAGTGGTATGACATTGATCCTATGTCCTTCATTGCAAGTTTCATGGCAAGCTATCTTGTATTCCTGGTGGCCTTTGCATCAGTACTTTATATCAACCCTGGCTAGCGACGGAGGTTGTTCTTGTCTATTGAGAATCTCGTAGACAAATGCTATTTCCTAGTTTTCTACATTGTTCCCAAATTATTTGCTACATTATATAGGTAACCATGTCGTGTGTCTTTCTATTGGACATGTACTTCTTTAATGCACATTTTTCTTCTCTTTGTTGCTTGTCATGTTTTTATGAATACAAAATAAGAGTTTAACTCTAAACACATGTAAAAATGGATAACATGGTCCAATCTGTCTACGTGTATTATTTTCAACTGGTTGGAATGCCAGATGAGGATTCCCTTGTTGTTTTAGCTAGATATTAGCTTTTAAATCATGATTGTAGGTTGGTTTTGTTTATAATGTTAACAAACGTTTTGTTGTGAATAAAACACATCATGATATTATTTATATTGATTGTTTGGACCCTATTATCAGCTCTTTCTAGTTCCAAGATGAGAGTATGCCATGCCAAAAGGTTTTAAGGGCATTAAATGATGACTTATACGGGATCTAAGATAAGACAATGGTGTTTTATTTTTTCTATCTATCTCATTTTATAGTGCTTCAAAATGTCCTAATAAATCTCCAATCCTTATAAACACAGAGTTGCAATCAAATTTCTGACTCTTTCTTCTTTGGACTAAACTATGTGTGTATTTGCTGTACTGTCCCAACTGTCTAGTGTTTTCCATAATTTTTAATTACTTTGAAGGTCTTCTCACAATTATTTTGTTGTAATTACAAAGTAATGATGCATAAGTACAATGACACCATACTTGTAAACTTTTACCTACTTACAAAGTAGACTAAGTATGCTCAAATTCTGGTTTGATAGTTAAAGGATCCAGCAACCAAGTCGATGTTCAAACCAAATCTATAGTTAGCTTTTTTGCTTCCTTAGTTTGTTTTTAGTTTGCACTTTATGGGGTAAGTATATGATGAGATCCTTCTAATTAGGAAATTATTATTATTAATTATTTTATTTAATATTTGTTTTTTATTATTTCTGAATTAATAGGCGAGACTATATTGTCAAGTCTATATAATTGTAATACCCTACGACTTTTGGAATCAAATAATCAATAATATTATCAGAGCGTTTAACTTATTGGTGACTGATCCCCTTAAAGAAATCATTGGAGGCCGATCCCCTCAAAGCGATCATTGGAGGCCGATCCCCTCGAAGAGATCAATCCTATCCCTTTTTCTTATTTCAAATCCCCAAATCTTAATCTCTACTCCCAAATCCCCAATTCCCAAACCGTAGGTTTTCAACATTTGGTATTAGAGCATTTATCTTATTAGAGGCTAATCCCCTCGAAGAGATCATTGGAGGCCGATCCCCTTGAAGAGATCAATCTTATTCCTTTTCTTTTTTCAAATCCCAAATCTCAATCCCTACTTCCAAATCCCTAATCACAAAACCCTAGGTTCTTAACATCTGGTATTAGAGTGGCGTTCTTAGGGATCTGGTCCATCCTTCCCTACCAAATAAAAAAAAAAAAGGTTTGTGTCCCTTACTTGCCAACATAAGAAAGACCTAAGTATCACTGATTTGTAGTCTTACACTATGTCTTTGTACAACTCATATGATTTTGACTCTAAATTTTCCAGAGTCAAGCAATCATTATCTCTCATGTAAGAATCTTTTAAGAAGTTCAAACTAATGCATGAATAGATGCAAGAGTCCTTTAAGAGGATTAAACAGATAGTTCTTTCTAAAGCATAAAATCAGTCAAGAGACCATGTTGATGGAGAGCTCACAATGATTTGTCAGACATCCACCATCCTAGAATATTAGAGTTGATTTGAGCAATTGATCAACTGATCCAAAGATTGGTCGAACTTATTCTTGACATTCAACGTAAAGTCAAAACTCGCTACCCACAGACAATGGTAGCTGCTATTTCCTTTGCTCGCCTCTATAAAGAAAGACTAGGCACTAAAATTTATCACCCAATTGCTAAAGAAGCCAACAAACCTACTAATGATGAGAAAGTTAATGAGATAAAGCATGACCTTGTGCAAGGCAAAGATTTTGGTGATGACATTAATTTAGAGCTAGAAGTTGTGAAAGGCCAAGATTTTGGTGATGATATCAACTTAGAGCATGAAATTATAGATGACAAAAATTCTAGTAAACTTATCATACCTTTAACTGAATATTCTAATTTGTCATCCATGGAAATTGATGAATCATTCAAAAAATCCATGGAGATTGTTGAATTTTTCAAGGAAGAACAAGTCATTGTGGTTGAATTAAATAGAACTAATGAGTTTATGGATGAGAAGCTGACTAAACAACTTATTCCTTCAAAGATGTGTAACAAGTTCAATGTACAAGTCACAGTTGATATTTTATGGCATTTTTCAAAGAAAAATTATTGTGTTAAAAGCAATGCAACATTTAATTATCATATGAGAGAAGTTTCATGGAAGAAGGTGAGATTGAAGAAGATCATTGATCTATGGAAGAATGTCAAACTGAAAGAAATAATTGATGACACAAGTCTTGAGGACAAGACTAATTTAAATAGTAAGAAAATCATGAGATCTTTCTAATTAAAAAATTATTATTATTAATTATTTTATTTAATATTTATTTTTTATTATTTTATATTTGTAATAATAATTTATTAAATTTATATAATTGTAATGAGTTTTTGAAATCAAATAATTAATAATATTATTTGAACGTTTAAATTATTAGAAACTGATCCCTAAAACAGATCATTGGAGGTCAATCCTCTGGAAGCAATCGTTAGAGGTTGATTCCCTTTTAAGAGATCAATTCTATCCTTTTTCTAATTTCAAATCCCCAAATCCCAAATTCCCAAACCCTAGGTTCTCAACAGTATGAAGCCCCATTTCATTCCTTTATTTTTAATAGTTTTGTTGGTAGATTACAGCTGTCCGTGTTTTATGATCAGATTTGATAATCAAATTTCTAGTTTGTATGTTGTAGACCTTTCAAACTTGACAAGTTTAGAGTTTTAGAAGAAACAATGCAACTACAGCCCAGGGAAAGAGTTACTTTACCGGCTTATTCAACTTGGCCAAGTTGGATCTGTAGAGATGTCCTAGTATTGGTGGTGGGCTTGTACACCTCAAGGGTATTCTTCTCCTCCACGTAAACCTTGTCTTGATAGGGAGGTTTATTAATTTGTTGTACATATGGAATGCCTATTATTTATCTGATTCACACCTGAAATTACAGATTATTTAGTGTTTTTATTGTTGTGTCTCTTGCCTTGCAACAAGCCCTGGCTTGGCTTCCTGATAGAATGAAAAAATGAAGTTTGACTGGGAATGGTTTAGGTTTATAAAGATTCCATCTTGTTAATGGGGCCTTTTATTGTTGGCAGGAGGGCCTTATGAGTGTATTGGTTTTCATAAACCTGTTTTAAAAGGTATTGTTAACAATCGACATTTTTATAAATGTAGATACGTAAATAAAATTTGTCTGTTATAAATCTTGAATTCCTTTTGTAAGACTGGAATTACTCATTTTTAGCAATTCAAGAATGTTATTTGCAGTTTTTTTGCCAAATTGGCCGGCATGACCAAAGAACAAAGTTCACTGGAATGTGATAACAGTTTGCAAGGATTATTGTTACCTCTTTTAAAATATATTGGGATAAGCTTTTGTGAAAACTCTGAATCTCTTGGACATTCTTAAGTCAGAAGTGGTTCTCCTCTGTCAGCTGGCAGAGTACTCATCCAATTTTTGTTCTAAGTTTGACAAACTTGAACGGCTTACAAGTTTCCTGCAGTAAGGTTACAGATTTGGGAATTTCATACTTAAAAGGTATTCTCTTTTCATTTTATTTTGCATCATAAATTATGTTATACTCTCCAATGAATGGTCCATGCTTTGCTCGATGAGTGGACAGAATGTACACATGGGACAGAATGTACACATGAAAGATTTTAACACTGCTATAACTGGCATGAGAAGTCTCTTCAATTGTCCATGGTACTAGTATCAATACGATACTTATATTACACATGATACTGATATCTAGATTCCCTTTATTTTTTTATTTTTTTCTTTTTGGCTTCTTCAAGGATCCTGAATTTCTGGCACTCATAAATCTTTGTAGTGAACTGTCCATGGCTATCTGAATCAGTAGTTTGTTATGGTTTGCCCATTATAAAAGGCTTCTTAAACACTTGAACAGATGACTTTTAAGTCTATTGTTTTGTCTTTCAAGTCTGCATAAGCTTAATCTGCTAAATTTGGTGGGATGCCCTGTTACCGCTGCATGCTTGGAGTCCCTCTCAGGGAAGATTTCTCCCTTACCATAAAAGCAAGATAGAAATCACAAGTAGCATGTCCACAGCATATTAAGATAATGAAAATCAATTCAAATGGCAAGGCTGAAAGCAATTCTAAGTTACACAGCCTAATTCCACCTATTGGTAATCAATCTGTTGGGATAAACGTGAAGAATTCCACAAAAGATGCAAAGAGAGCTAGTCCAACAAGGCAATTTAAGGTTATGTAATTGTTCTGCCTCTTGTATGGAGTTGAAACCCTCGACATCTTATGAGAAAGCCAAAGTTTTCCATACTCCGGGCACCTTGATGCTCATATCATTTTGATTCCAATAATTGTTGCAGGGCCTATTTGTCTCAAACTAAGTTTCCAGCTTGTATTAGACAAGACGGCTAACCTATCATCATCAAATGTATGATTCATGCTTTCAATGTTTGTCCTTTTAACTGTCTCTGCTATAAATTCACTATAGAATTATAAGTTTGTCATAGAAATCTTATTTATCTTGTAGTCATTTGATTTATTGTAGGAAAGCTCATTCAATTCATGTGCAGCAAAGGTGCTGGTCGGCAGGATAGAGGATCTACACAATCAAAGATTCCCCATCACCACGAAGCCAAAAGCGAATTCAGTAGTCATTCACTCTCCACGGTTATTTTGAAGTCGTATCAGTTTAAAATATTGTGATGTGGTATGTCATGTCATCTAATAAGCCATACCCGAAACCATGTCCTATAGAATAGGATGCTTTAATGTAATGTAGTGGGTTGCATGAAAACATTTTTTCTTTCAGCTCTAAAATCACATTGCTAAGTTTATTTTGCTTCTATTTGAGCATCTACATCTTCCTTTGCAGAAACTAGCATCAGGCATTTTTGGGACAGATATCCTTCCTCACAAACAGACACTGTGATTCTTCAGGGTGCAGACAGGTCATGGCCTGTACAGTTGCTCAGCTATGGATCTTCTATAGGTAAGAGCTTCGCGGGCAGAAGAGTTGGAGATGTTTGCACCTTAAAGATCATGAAAAGTGGAGTGCTGAAAATATACATTTCTAGGGACAGCTGTTAAGTCATACATTGCTTTACAGGCTCCTCAATGTTGAATGGATGACATTGATGTATTTTTGGAAAATTTTTTGAAATTCTTGTTCCTGTTTCATGGATAAATAGGATTGAATTTTTGAGGGAAATTGTAACTTGGAAAATCGAATTTGTGGGCAAGAACCTAGAAAGAACAGTTGCTTTAGTCTCACTGCTACATTGTGATAACGAGCTTTCAACCTGAATGAAGGAATACATTTCCACGTTCTAATTGTTTGAATTTCCATATCTTCATAATATCTCAGTTATTCTGTGAATGCTTTTGTGTTTTGTGATTCATTTGCTGAATGAGATCTATATCATAGCAAAGATAAATGCCCCTTGTGGCTAAAGGAAACCCTTTTGTTGTTCTGCTTTCCCTTCATTACTTGTGTTATCTTTATTATTATTGTCCTCCAATTCTTCTGCTCAACAAAAATAACCACAAAAATCTTAATTCTAAATTTTTATTGGAATAGTTTATATGAATTTTTTTTTTTCTCATCGTGCTATAATTTATACTAAGTTAGGTGTGAAATTTAATTATTTAAAATTCCTTTTAATTAGAGACTAGTAAGTCAATCTATACCTATCTCTCTCTTCCCCTTGCCATCCAAATCATTCATAATTAAACATATCTAACATAAATTAAATGTTGAAAATGATTTGAAATTATTTTACATTAAGCAAGGAAAGTATGTATCATTGTCTAAATGTCATTTTATTTTGCATGAAGTATTCATATTAGATGGGGCAAATTAGGTTTATGACAAAGACAAGACTCAACATATACAAAGGTAGCGGTCTTGATTTGATGTCTAGATTAGATTTGGCTTGCAACCAACTAATAAGGGAAATACCAACAGAGCTTGGGACTTTAAGTTCGATACATTCATTGAACTTGTCTCACAATCAATTGATAGGCTTCATTCCTACAACTTTTGCAAACCTTAAACAGACAGAGAGTTTTGACTTTTCTCACAACAAACTAAGTGGAGAAATTCCATTGAAACTAATTGGTCTTGATTTTCTATCATACTTCTATGTGGCTTATAACAACTTATATGGAAGGCTTCCAAACATGGACAAGTAGTTTCAAACATTTGACAACAAAAGCTATGAAGGAAGCCCATTTCTTTGTAGACCTCCATTAACATGGAATTGTAATGTCATTTATAACATACCCTAATTGGTACCATCTAATATTGATGTAAGTGAAGAAAAATGGTATGACTTTGATCTTATGTCCTTCACTGTAAGCTTCATAGCAAGCTACCTTATATTCTTAGAGGCCTTTGCATCAATACTTTATATCAACCATGGTTGGCAACAGAGGTTGTTCATGTTCATTGAGAATCTCATAGACAAATGATATTTCTTAGTTTTCTATATTGTTCCCAAATTATTTGTTGCATTTCATAGGTAACCATGTTGTGTGTCTTTCTAGTGGACATGCAATTCTTTAATGTCCATTTTTCCTCTCTTTGTTACATGTCATGTTTTTATGAATATAAAATAAGAGTTTAACCCTAAATACATGTAAAATGGATAACATAGTCCAATCTATTTACATGTATTATTTTCAACTAGTTGGAATGCCATATGAGGATTCATCTATTATTTTAGCTAGACATTGGCTTTTAAATCATTATAGCATGTTGACTTTATTTATAACGCTAACATACTTTTTGTCATAAAATGTATCATGATATTTTTTATATTAAAGGATGAGATATTACATTACACCAATGGACTAAGCACCCACGAATCCTATAAATGGAGTAGGGATTTTTTTTCCCTCTTTCTTTATTCTTCACATGCCTCCAACTACTTTGCTAATCATTCATTTTCCTCTACCAAAATAGTTTTTCTTTTCTTCTTAAGCCTTTGGTTTCCCCATTCCCATATTACATTTGATTTTGTTAAAATACTAATTGCAAGAGTCCTACATTTGAAGTATGATATTTCAAAGAGAGGCTTATATGGACTTTGGATTTTCACATCTCAATTGTTAATTTTTTAGGTGTAGTTCTCCTAAAGTTCATATTAAATTTCTCCTCTTAGTGCATAGGTTTTTTTTTTAAAACTATAACAATTCATTGTTTCCGTTTTTTGGGATAGGCAACTAGTCTTTTTTTTTTATTATTTGTTGGTTCTAATAGGAAAGTGACCTCAATGCTATATATTGTTGATAAACAAATAATGCACATATAGTTGACTATGGTATTACAAAATTGATTCCCTTTCACTTATTTGTTCCTTTATATAGTAATTGGGAAAAGGAAGTTTTGATTTTATTTATGGTTGTTGCATGACAATGCAATTTCTTGCTTCATTAGGTAAATTGGTTTAGGGTTTTTGATTTTGGAGGTGAGTAAAGAAGTGAAGGACAAAGGTCAATCTATGGGTTGTTGTGGACCAATGACTTTAGAGCATACAGATGGTAGGTAGTTTTTGTAGCAGTAAGATTGACAAGGCTGAAAAAATTTTTGTGGGTTAGGAATTTTAGGTGGAATGGAAAGGGAGGATGAGGTGTAATCATAGGATTAGCATTAACATTAGCATTATCTACCAATAATTCATTCATTTAATATTTCTCTTGTAATAGTTGCCAATATTTAGAAGCATTAGCATCCTATTTTCCTAAAGTGAAAGGGTGGAAGAGGAGTGATCACAATTATTCCTTTATTTTTAATCTCTTTTTTTTTTTTTGTTGTCTTCATTTTATGGTTTTATGATTATATTTTTAGACCTATCAAACTTGACAAGTTTGAGTTTTAGAAGAGACAATGCAAATACCACATGCGGAATGAGTTCCTTATTGGCTTATTCCAATTGGCCAAGTGGTATTGGTGGTGGGCTTGTACACCTTAAGGGTGTTATTAGTAGTTTCTTGGATTCTGGGAAGGTATGAAACTTCCTTAAGGTCCAAAATTTGTATTCACGTAATTGGCCACCTATATTTTAGCTCAAGGTTTTTGTGATATCAAATTGCAAATTTTAAAATATTTCCCCATTTCTTGCTCACTCACCAAACTGAGTTAAGAGTCATAAATCTCTCTCACAATAACCTAACTAAAACCTTCCCCAATTGGTTGCTTGAAAATAATACGAAATTAGACTTCCTAAGTATTAGCAATGACTCCTTCATGGGTGAACTCTATTTATCCTCTAACTCCAACTTTGTGATGATCGACATAAATATATCAAAAAAATCACCTTCATAGGGAAATCAACCACATGTTGGTGATTTGTTTTCAAAAGAACAAGCAGTTAATCTTTTTACAAATGTCTTCAAAGGTCGCATCCCATTTTCAATTGGCCATATGCAAGAGTTGAAATGTTTAGATCTATCCAACAATAGGTTTTTAGGAGAAATTATGAGTACTTTGGTAGGACTATCAAATATCTCTAATTTGAGATTTTTGGCAGCTTCAAACAACAAATTACATGGCCAAATACCAAATTTCATTAATATGACTTCATTATAGATCTTGCAACTAAGAGAAAATCAGAATATGAGCAACCTGTTAAGCTAGATCTCACACTATCTGAAGTTAGGAAACTTAGATATTAGTGACAACCACATAACAAGTGAGATTCCTCCCTCCATTTTTTGAGTGGAATTACACTAAACATGGTAGGTAATTAGCTCGAAGGCAAAATTCCTAGTGAATTGGCTAGGCTTGAGTTACTTTATTTGGACCTTTTGCATAACTTTCTTTTAGGCCCCATTCCATCTTGCTTCAATTTGTCATCTTCACAACTTTTCAATTTGGAAGGAAATAGATTCATTGGCTCAATTCCACAAACATTGTTCAATTTTTCTACCCTTCAAATACTAAACATTGGAAATAATCTTGTTTTTTATTGCATTCCATCATCGGGTGTGGCATTATCAAATTTGAGGGTTCTTCTTCTCAGCTAAAATTCTTTAGGGGGTTTGATCCCATATCAAATGTGTTAGTTGAATGAACTTGGCATCTTGGATCTCTCAAATAACTTGTTTTTTGAATCCATACCTTATTGTTTTAGTAGCATCTATTTTAGGAAGTTAACTTTATTTGATTTCCCATACCAATCTTTGTGGTGTTATAGGGGTGATATGACATTCCCCTTAGTTTTTGGCTTGAATTTTGTAGATGAGAAACTAGTGCAAATTGGGTTTGTGACAAAAGCAAAGCCTAACATATACAAAGGTAGCATTCTTGAATAGATGTCTGAATTAGATTTGTCCTACAACCAATTAATAAGAGAAATACTAGCAAAATTTGGAACTTTAAGTTCAATACATGCATTAAACTTGTCTCATAATTAGTTGACAGACTTCATTTTGACAACTTTTGCAAAAATTAGAGAGATAAAGAGCTTGGACTTTTCCCATAACAAATTGAGAGGAGAAATTCCATTACAACTGATTGGTCTTAATTTTCTATCATAATATGGCATACAATTACTTATTTGGAAGGCTTCCGAACATGGACAAACAATTTCAAATATTTCACTACAAAAGCTATAGAGGAAATCCATTTCTTTGTGGACACTACAATTTCATTCATGACATTCACAATTGGCACCATCTAATATTGGTGCAAGTGAAGAAAAATGGCATGACATTGATCCTATGTGCTTCATTGCAAGATTCATAGCAAGCTACCTCATATTCTTGGTGACCTTTGCATTAATATTTTATATTAACCCTAGTTGGTGATGAAGGTTGTACATGTTCATGTTCATTAAGAACCTCTTAGGTGAATGCTATTTCCTAGTTTTCTATGTTGTTTGCAAATTATTTGATGCATTACGTAGGTAGCCATGTTATGTGTCTTTCTATTTGAGATGTAGTTCTTTAATGCACTTTTTTTCTCTTTTTGTTTCATGTCATGTTTTTATGAATACAAAATAATAGTTTAACTCTAAACACATGTAAAAATGGATAACATAGTCCAATATATCTACATGTATTATTTTCAATTGGTTGGAATGTTTGACGAGGATTCCTCTATTATTTTAGCTAGATATTGGCTTTTCAATCTTGATAGTAGGTTGATTTTATTTATAACATTAACAAACATTTTGATGTGAATAAAACATATCATGATATTGTTTATATTGATTGCTTGGACCCCTTTCTAGCTCTAGGATGAAAGTATGTCATGCCAAAAAGTTTTAAGGGCATTAAATGATAACATATATGGGATCTAAAGTAAGACAACGATGTTTTATTTTTTTTCCTCTCTATCCTATTTTATAATGCGTCAAAAAGTCCTAATAAATCTCCAATCCTCATAAACATAGAGACATAGGTCAAATTTCTAGCTCTTTCTTCTTTAGACCAAACTATGTGTGTATTTGTTGTACTGTCCCTATTTTCTAGTGTTTTCCATAATTTTTAATAACCTTGAAGGTCCTCTCGCAGTTATTTTGTTGTAATTACAAAGTATTGATGCATAAGTACAATGACACCATACTTGTAAGCTTCTACCTACCTACAAAGTAGACTAAGTATGCTCAAATTCTAGTTTGATAGTTGAAGGATCCAACAACCAAGTTTATGTTCAAACCAAATATTAAGTTAGCTTTTTTACTTCCTTAGTATGTTTTTAATTTGCACTTTGTGGGGTAAGTAAGGAGCCCCATTTCATTCCTTTACTTTTAATAGGTTTTTTTTAGGTAGATTGCAACTTTCTATGTTTTATAATCAGATTTTTAGTTTGTATGTTGTAAACCATTCAAACTTGACAAGTTTGAGTTTTAGAGGAAACAATGCAATTACAGCACAGGGGAAGAGTTCCTTTGCTGGTTTATGCAACTTGGCCAATTTAGCTTCTAATTCTAGCTTTGACCTAAAGCAAATAAATATCTTAGACAATCATTTTCATGGGCAGCTTCAACAAAATATTAGTGGTATTATTTGAAATGTAAAATTATTTAATCTCCTGACAAATGCTTTTGAGGGCCACCTTCCTTTCTCTATCAGCAATATGCCTTATTTGTTATATTTAGACCTATCTAGCAACAAGAATTCAAAAAATAGTTACAGACATTTTGGTAACAAATTCCTTTAATTTGGAATAGTTTTTCTTTGCATCTCAAGCCTTCAATTTTTCCATTTCCTTATTACATTTGATTTTTGTTAAAATCCTAAGCGGAAGGTATGGGACTTGAGTCCCACATATGAAGTACGATATTTTAAAATGAAGCTTATATTGACTTTAGACTCTCACACCTTAATAGTTAACTTTTTCCTAAGGTTCGTAACAAATTTGCTTTCATCTTAATACAGAGATTCTTCTTTTTTGGAATAAATTTTCCTCATTAATCATAGGCAACTAGCAAGTTTTTTTTTTGGTTTATCAATTGGTTACAATAGGAGAGTGACCCCAACTCCTTTCAGTTCTAGAGACAACTTTAATATCAAAGACTCCTCATGGATCCACTTGCAACTAATTAGTCTTGATGACAAAGAAACAACGCATACATAGTCTACGAGGGTATGACAAAATTGATTTTCTTTCACTTATTTGCTCCCCTATACATTTTTGTGTCAAAAATTAGAATAATAATTGGCAAAAAGAAATTAAAATAGTGAAGGACAAAGGTCAGTGTGGGGCTTGTTATAGGGCGATGACTATAAAGCATAAAGATGGTAAGGAGTTTTTGTGGTTGCGAGATTGAGAAGGCTGAGGAAATTTTTGTGGGTAGGGAATTTTAGGTGGCTTAGAAACAATTAAGGTCTAATCTGGGAGTTGTGAAGTTGGATTAGAAGGTTAGTTTGGTGAGAAATCTATAAGCAACCCAAAGAGTCATAAAAAAGATATATTCAAACAAAAGGGATAAAGGGGACAAATCAGGATGCTTGGGACTTAACACTTTGTGAGGTCTCAGAGAGGATTGAAGAAGAGAATGGACATTTGGATGACCCTTTGACTTCTTTAGTAGCGAGAACCGCGAGATGGATGATTGACAAGGGACTAAAAGGTTGGAGATGTTGGATGAAAATTTGGGGAGACAAATGAGTCGGCGGGGCTATATAAAAAACCATTGAATTAGGAACCACTCCATGGATAGAAATTGATGGGTCAAAAGGGAATCGACTCGCTCTCAGCTGCAGCAATCATACTCTGGATCATCACTCCATTAAGAGAGAGAATCGTCTGTACAATACTATGTAAGTAGTAAAATTTTGAGTGTATGAGTATGAGATAAAATTTCACATTAATAATAATAATAACTTATAGGTAAAAGGATCAAATAAACTTAGTAAGGTCAAAAAGCCCCAATGGATGCAACCACGCGGAGGGAGACGGGTTGTGGACCAATGGGTCATGTGCAGCTTTTTGTTTTTTTTAATTATGTTTTTTTCTTTTCTTGTTTCTCTCCTCTACTTGAAGATGAAAAGGTCTTGTTTTAGTCTGGCAAGAAAATTATCACCTGCTTCCATGATGCATCTTTCTGTACCTATGCAATCGAAAAAGCCGAATTCAAATCATTCAAATTGACTTCTTTTGTTTTTTTTTCTTTACGATTGACTTAATTCCACTAGGTTACCAAACAAAATTAACAGGGCAATTGAAATTTATTAAAGTTTCAACAAATATTTGGATTTAAAAAATTGTTCTAATTAAAATCTAAATAAAAATCTGTAAAAATTAATTAAATATTAAATTAATTTTTTTTAATTAAAAATATAAAAAATTAATACAATTAAAAACTACCACTTCATTCTACTTAAATATATTAATAGTTTAGATGTTATATAATGTAGTATAAATTAAAATTTTAACCCTTTTTTTGTATAAATCTAACAAACAAATGTAATAATTATTCTTTATTAAAATTAAAAATACTTGCTTTGTGACCAAAAAAAAAAAAAGTATATATTACCTTGAATGGGTATAAACTAAGGGATTAAATGAAAAAATAATTATAAAACTAAATAGGAGAATAAGTCTAAATAAAAATATATTATTAACAAAAAAAAATATTTCTCATATATTAAAAATTATTATAAATATAAATTATAAATAAAATCTTAAATAATAAAAATTCTTCTTCTCTCTTCATCAAGCTTATTGAACTTTATGTTGTGACAACGAGGAGACAATGAAATGTGGAAAAATTGGTCCATATCACAATGATAGGACAATTCATTTTTTTTTGGCTTTCTTCAACATAGGCGTCTTTGAATCTATATCTATTTATTCGCTATTAGTTGAATGATTAATAATTTAATGTTTATACCATATTTTTTTAACCATTGGATATGAAAAGCTATTTTGTTACATTAATTAGTGTTGGAAGTATTTATCAATTTATGAGTGATATGAAATTAAATAAGTTTAAGACTTGAGTGTACATACACATACACTTCAAATATAGTTATCTATTAAAAAATTAAAACTTGATTTAATAAAAGAAAAATGTGACTCAGTTCATTAATTAAATGAATTATAATTAAACAGACTAAAACTACTAAACTCAGTTCCTTTACACCCTTATATAATTATAATTATTTAATATATATTTATAATTTTTTAATCTATGACCTCACCCTCACTAAGTTGTAGTCTTTATTAATTACAAAAATTACAAACTAACTTGTTGGCCTTTTTAGAGGTTTAAAGCAAAGGTTGACTTCCTCCCTACTATCCATTGTTGATACCACCCATTGCTACCATAGCTAGCACTAACTGTCGCCACCATGCATGGAGTTAACATTGCCCATTGGGAAGCTTAATTTGATGTGGAGAAGTGTGTTGGCTTCAAGGTAATCCTTTGGTTTTGCTTATGCTTTTGTCTTTGCTTTAATTTGTCAATTCAAGGGAAGAGATAGGATTA
The DNA here is from genome assembly GCA_037832345.1 of Rhizophora mangle. Lineage (NCBI taxonomy): Eukaryota > Viridiplantae > Streptophyta > Magnoliopsida > Malpighiales > Rhizophoraceae > Rhizophora > Rhizophora mangle. The sequence goes on along the minus strand of JBAPLJ010001989.1, from coordinate 56,953 downwards.
TATGACACTTTTAACTTTAATAGTGATGCGATCTCTATAATTTTTGCAAGTTATAATTGTCTTTTAATATCTAATAATTATCTTTTATTATTTTTGAATTAATAGACATAATTATATCTGTCTGTAATAGTAGTCTATCAAATCTATATATTTGTAATACCTTACAGCTTTTGAAACTAATCAATCAATAATATTATCATAGCATTTAGCTTATTAGACGCTAATCCCCTTAAAGCGATCATTAGAGGCCAATCCCCTCAAAGAGATCAATTCTACCCTATTATTTTTGTAAAATTTTTATTTTAAATCCCCAAATCTCAATCCCTATTTCAATTCCCAATTCCTCAAATCGTAGGTTCTCAACTTCTAGTATTAGAGTGACATTCTTAGAGATTTTGCTTTCGTTCCCTCCTTACCACTAAGACTAAAGAAAAAAAGAAATTTATGCCCCTTACCAGACAGCAAAAACAAAATCTAGGCATCATTGGCCTACAATCCTATAACATGTTTTCACTCAACTCATCTAATTTTGATACTAGATTATCTAAGGTGGAAGAATCATTGTCTCTTATGCAAGAATCATTGTCTATCATGCAAGAAACTTTAAAGAAGTTTAAATAAATGGTTGTTCCTATAGTGCAGAATTAGTCAAGAGACAATGCTTTTGAATCTAACTAGCAAAGAAAGAGAACTAGTGGAGTCCTTTGGAGGCACTAGGTGAGATGATATACATACTTAAGGGTGGACTTTCCTTGTTGGGATGAGAGTGACCTTGCAGGTTGGATTTCCTGGGCTGAAAAATATTTTTATTTCCATCATACCCTAGAAAATTCTAAAGTTGAAATTGCTTCTATTCAATTAGAAGGTGATGTAATCCAATGGTATGATTGGTTCAAAATGTGTGTTAAAGTTCAAACATAAGCTGAATTCACCAAAGGCCTTCTTGTGCACTTTGGGCCCTCAAAATATCACAATGTTGATGGAGAGCTTTGCAAAAATTCATTAGACATCCATCATTCTAGAATATTAGAGTCAATTCAAGTTGCCAATTAAGCTAAAGATTGGTCTGAAAAGTAATTAGTGGGAACATTCATTAAAAGGCTTACTCCTAACATTTGATGGGAAGTCAAAGCTTACGAATGACGAACAATGATAGTACCTATTTCCTTTGCTCACCTACAGGAGAAGAAATTAGGTGCTAAAAGTCATTAACCAATTACTAAAGTAGCCAATAAACCTATTGAGGGTAACACCAACTTATACTCTTCTATTTACCTTTTTAACACTAGATGTTTGACTCAAGAACAATTGAAAGAGCATATGGCAAAAGGACTATATTGGCATTGTGATGAGAATTGACATAAGGATCACCAATGTAAGCAAGGGAAACTTTTAATGATTGAGTCAATTAAGGAAACTGAAGAAATAGATGATGACCACATGTGCCCAGATGGTGATGACACCCTTGTTGAATATATAGATGAGTTTGTAGTGCATGCTTTGGCAAGGTATTTGAATCCACAAACTATGAAGATTGATGGATTCCTAAGGGATGAACCATAATGGTGTTAGTTGACTTAAGTGTTACCAATAATTTTATGGTTGAAAAGATTGCCAAAAAGCTTGCTTTTTTAATCAAGGATTGCGACAAGTTTGCTGTGAAGGTTGTAGATGGAAGAAATTTAACATGCCAAGAAAACTAAGTAAAGGTAAAGCTCTTGTTACAAGGTTAGATCATTTATGTTGATCATTTCTTTCTACCTTTAAAAGATTATGAAATTTTTTTTGGCATCAATTGGTTACAAACCCTTAGAGACATTACTTGGAATTTTTCCAAGTTAAAAATGAAGTTTTTGATTAACGGATATACAGTAGAATTATAAGGAAGACATAAGGGTAAAATCACTACTGTTAGTAGTCATTAATTGACAAAGGTCCTATAGAAAGTAAGACAAGGGTTCTTAGTACAGTTGTCAAGTGCATAGGTGGTCAAATCACTTTCTATACAAGGGAAGGAGGTCACTACATTATTGATTGAATTCTTTGATTTGTTTGCTAAGCCTATAGGTCTACCCCAACAAAGGACACACAATCACCATACTCCGCTATTATTTGGGAGTGCACTTATTGGAAATTGGTATCATTAGATTGAGTGTTAGCCCATACTCATCTCTTGTTCTCCTAATAAAGAAGAAAGATGGTTCTTAGAGGATGTGTGTGGATTATTAAGCACTTATCCACATCACTGTAAAGGATAAATATCCTATTCTTATGGTTGATAAGCTATTAGACAAATTGGGAGGTGTTCAACTATTCACTAAACTCGATTTAAGATTGGGTTATCATCAAATTTGGGTCCATGAGGAGGATATTCAGAAGACAACTTTCAAGATACATGATGGTCATTACAAGTTCTTGGTTATGCCTTTTGGGTTTACCAATGCACTTTTAACATTTTAGAGATTAATGAGTGTTATCTTTTGGTCACATTTACGTAAGTTTGTCCTAAAATTTTTTGATGATATTTTGGTGTATAATTCTTCCCTTAAAGCACATTTGTCACATTTGCTAACTGTGTTCACTACTCTGTATAAAAATTTTCTATTTGTTAAGAAGAAGAAATGTAACTTTGCTAGCCAAATAGTGGAGCATCTTGGGCATGTTGTCTCCAAGGAAGGTATGGTGGCTGATCCTTCCAAAGTTCAAGCGATGCTAAATTGGCTAGTTCCAAAGAAAATTAAGGAACTACATGGTTTCTTGGGATTAATTGGCTATTATCGCAAATTTGTTCATAACTATAGAAATATTAGTACTGCATTAATAGCTTTTTTAGAGAAAGATTCATTTAACTAGAATGACAAGGTAGAGGATGCATTTGATCAACTCAAGCGGGCCATGACCACCACCCCAATTCTTGCCTTACCTAACTTTAGTAAGGTATTTATCATTAAATTTGATGCTTCTGGAATTAGAATTGATGTATTATTGATGCAAGAAGGTTGTTCTACTGCCTTTACCAGCAAGGCTTTATCACCAAAACATCTTAGCATGTTTGTCTATGATAAGGAGATGTTAGTTGTCATTCATACAGTCTCAAAATGGCGTCCCTATCTAATTGGGAGACATTTTCAAATTTAGATTGATCATAAAAGTCTAAAATATTTATTAGAGTAGTGGATCTCTTTTATGGAACAACAAAAATGGATTTTTATATTGTTAGGCTATAATTACTATATTATTTATAAGAAGGGAAGAGAATTTGGTAATCGATGGATTATCTTACATTCCAGAGTAGGCTGAACTAATGACAATCTATCTTTGTCTCTACTTGTAATACATTTGCACAAATTAGAAATGAGTGGTAGGATGATCCCAAAACTCAGGAAATCGTTAAGAATTTACAAATATATCATAATTTCATTGTTCATTACACTTGGAATTCTACAAATTTGCGTTATAAGGATAGATTGGTACTTGTTCCTCATTCTCATTACAAGGATACAATCTTGCAAAAATCTCACCATCCCTAACTATCAAGTATTTGGGATTTCTTTGTACCTATAAGCACATTAGTAAGGAGTTTTATTGGAAGGGTATGAAGAAGGAAATAAGAAAGTTTGTAATTGAATGTGATGTGTGCCAACGTCATAAGAGTGAATCCATGACATCTCCAAGACTTCTTCAACCTTTATCTATTCCAAAAGAAGCTTAGACCGACATATTTATGGATTTTATTGAGGGAGGGACTCCCATTGTCCCAAGGTAAATCTATTATTTTTATTGTTGTGGATCACTTAAGTAAGTATACTTATTTTGGTGAGGTTAGTTATCCTTATATTGCTACTAGTATTGCTTGAGTTTTTGTTGACAATATTGTGAAGCTCCATGGTGTTCTTAAGTCTATTGTAGTGACTGAGATAAAGTCTTCAATAGTAATTTTTTTGAAGGAGTTGTTCCATTTGTAACAGATGCATTTGAATATGAACATTGCTTATCACTCATAGATAGATGGACAAGTTAAGGTGGTCAACAGGTGCTTGGAAAATTACATTTGCTACTTTGTGAGTGACAAGCCAAAGGATTAGGTAAAATGGCTTCTTGGGCCGAGTGGTGGTACAATACCACTTATCATTCTTCTACAAAAAAATGTCCCCATTTCAAGCAGTTTATAGTTGATCTCCACCTACTCTTGCAAGGCATATAGCTGAATCATCTCACGTGGATAAAGTCGATAAGGACTCATAAGACAAAGACAAGTTGCTGTAACTTTTGAAAGACAACCTTGTTGCAGCCTAAGCTTGTATGAAGCAACACATTGATATGCATCGTACTAAGCAAGGGTTTTTAGTAGGAGAATTGGTTTATCTCAAACTCCAACCATACCAATTGTTATACGTCATTGTTAGCTCCTTAATGAAATTATCTCCTTACTTCTTTGGGTCATATCAAATTCTTGAGTGCATTGGTCTTGTTGCCTACCATCTTGATTTACTAGCAAGATCAAAAATACATCCTATCTTCCATGTCTCTTACTTGAAAAGGAAAGTGGAAGAAGGTGTGGTGGTACAAAGATAGCTGCCTGACATTACTTCCACCAGTGAGGTTAACGTTCAGCCACAAGCCATCCTGGACTGATGTATTGTCAAACATGGAAACCAAGCTGTTGTCCAAATCCTAGTTTAGTGGACTAATCTTCCTATTAAGGATGCTACCCAGGAGTTCTATTATTCTTTTGTGGAGCAATTCCTAGACTTTATTGCTAGTCAGCCTTGAGGACAAGGCTACTCTGAAGGGTGGCAGAATGACGCGATCTCCATAATTTTTGTAAGCTAATCATTGCCTTTTATTATCTAATAATTGTCTTTTATTATTTCCAAATTAATAGGCATAATTATATTCATAATAATAATCTGTCAAGTCTATATATTTATAAAGCCATATGACTTTTGGACTCAAGCAATCAATAATATTTATCAAAGCTTTTAACTTATTGGAGGTTGATTCCCTTGAAGTCATCATTGGAGGCTGATCCCCTTAAAGAAATCAATCTTACCCCTTTATTTTCACAAATTTCTTATTTCAAATCCCTAATTTCCAATCCCTATTTCCCAAGCCTTAGGTTCTCAACACTTTTATTCTATTAGTTATTGTCTACACAAGTAGTGCCTTTCCATTTTGATGGTTTAAGAATATTCTTCCATATTGGATTGCATGGAGTTCCATACTAGCTCTTTTTTAATTTTTTGTTGAAGTAATTCTATCTAACCCAAAGAACAAAATAAGTAGAAAATAATTATATTGGAACAAAATATAACTCAATGGATATATAATCAATTGACAGTTTGGAAAATAAAGAGAGAGGAAATGCTTATCAAATGATGGCATATATATTTTTTGGATCCCCTTATCAGCCCTTTTTAGTTCCAAGATGGAAGTATGCCATGACATAAGGTTTTAAGGGCATTAAATGACAATATACATGGGATCTAAAGTAAGACATTCGCCTTAATATTCAAGCCATAACTGCAAGCTAGAGGTCCACATTGAGTATTCACATGATTGACTACCTAACATTTCACTTCAAGTTTCTTGTGATGTCAAATTGCAAATTGTACAATATCCCTCAGTTTCTTGCTCACCAAAAAGATTTGAAAGCCTAGGATCTCTCCCATGATAACCTAACTAGAACTTATGCCAATTGGCTGCTTGAAAAGAATATGAAATTGGAGTTCCTAAGTCTTAGAAATAATTAATTCCATCTATCCTCCAACTCCAGCTTTCTGGTGCGCAACATAGATATATCAAACAATCACCTCCACAGGGAACTTAAACGGATATTGGCAATTTGTTTTCACAAGCATATGCACTTAATCATTCCTCAAATGCCTTCAAAGGTTGCATTCCATTCTCAATTGGCCGCATGCCAGAGCTGGTCCATTTACATCTATCCACCAACAGGTTTTCAGGAGAAATTCCTTTCGTAAATTGGCATTGCTCATTTTTAGCAATTGTTTTTTGTCAAATTGGCCAGCATGACCTAAGAATGAAGTTAATTGGAATCTGATAACAATTTGCAAGAATTATTTTTACCTCTTTCAAAATTTATTGGGATAAGCTTTTGTGAAAACTCCAAATCTCTTGGACTTCTTAAGTCAGAAGTGGTTCTCCTCTGTCAGCTGGCAGAGTCTTCATCCAATATTTGTTCCAAGTTTGACAAACTTGAAAGGCTTACAAGTTTCCTGCAGCAAGGTTATAGATTTAGGAATTTCTTACTTAAAAGGTATTCTCTTTTCGTTTTATTTTGCATCATAAATTATGTTATACTCTCCAATGAATGGTCCATGCTTTGCTTGATGAGTGAAGATAATGTACATATGAAAGATTTTAGCACTGTTATAATTGGCATACTCCTTAGACAAGTCCCTCCATGGTTGTATTTTAGAGTAATAACGATGTGAGATGTCACTTTTCAACAGACCATGATACTGTTATCAATATGATACTTATATTACACATGATACCGATATCTAGATTCTTTTTCATATTTTTTCTTTTTCAAGAATCCCACATTTCTGGCACCCATACATAAATCTTTAAAGTGAACTATCCTTGGCTGTCTGAATCAGCAGTCTGTTATGGTTTCCCCATTATAAAAGGCTTCTTACACACTTGAACGGATGACTTTAATTCTGTTGTTCTGCCTTTCAGGTCTGCATAAGCTTAATCTATTAAATTTGGAGGGATGCCTTAATCCTGCTGCATGCTTGGAGTCCCTCTCAGCTATTCTTTCCAGCTCCACACCTTCATACTAGTACCTAATTTATCGATGAACTGAACTGGCCCTACATCACTTCGATTTTAATTATAATGTTGCTCACAAGTGTGCAAATTCCCAACAAAATCCATGGCATTTTCCAAGTATAATGTTGTTCTAGCTAGTACATCATAGTGATGGCTTCTTCTTGTGATTACCAGTTCTCAGACACAACTCTACTTGTCTGGCAGTCGAACTTGTCTCCACTCCAAGAAACATTTCCACACTAGAAATATACAATTAAAATAACCAAAAAATAGAGATATCTAAAACGAATAATCTAATCCGCCCTACGAGGGACCTATGTATCTAAAGTGTCTGTGTGCGATTTTGTGTGCATGTGTGCTTTTTTTTGTTTTTGGAGTGTGTTTGTTTCCATGGAAAATGATTCCCAGAAAAAAGAAAAAAGGAATAAAGAAATTCATGGAATATTTTATCTTTCATGATCTTTAAGCTGCGTGAAGTAGCTTTTGATTAGAAGAAAATAAGGTTTCACTTTTGAAGTGAATAGTTTTTTTCTTTTTCTTTTAATATATTTTTTGTTCGATTACCTTTGCAGGTTTTGCTTAATAATCTTGTCGAGTGAGACTTTTTGTTTTAATTATATTTTGTTCTTAATATTATTTTTGTCTATTCAGTTGTTTCTGTGACACAATCTTTTTTCAAAAAAATAAAAAATTTCCTTAAAGCAGTTTACTGTTTTACTTGTTGTCTCTGTTGCCCGTAGGTGAATTTTTTTTTCCTCCTTTAGTGGTATTATGAAATTAAGAAACTGACTTTTATGTTTATGGAAGTTTATTTGTTGTTTAAGTGTTTTGTAGAAAAGGTATAGAGCTAGTTGAATCATTGATGTCTTGAAGTCTGCTACATTGGTAAAACAGAGTATTTAAGTTTTAATGTTATGTCAAATACTTTTTTATGGCGAGCAAAGCTCGGTCCAGTGCCATAGTTCCCACTTGCTTAATGGAATGCTCGTAGGCGAATTTGAACCTGAGACTATGCGCCCACCTCGTAAGATTTTCAAATTGCCTTTACCACTATGCTAGCCATGAGTGGCTTATTGCATGACACTGGCTCGTTTGTCTTGTAGACTTTTTTTCTGTTAATTTGTGGAGGAAAAACAATCGATCATTTTGGGGGTAATATGGGATCACGTTTAGTGCTGATGATGTTTGTTATCTGATTCTCCACATTTACAACTCGAGCTAATTTCACTTTAAGTGAAAAAACCCCCCTCTTCCAATCAACATGCATTATGGCGTCAAAAAGTGGTTTTACTGTGCATATTCTGGAAAGAGAGGGAAAAAAAGAATGCAATATAATAAAGTAGTTTTGAGTGCTTTGGATGTAAATTTGGGTCAACTTGTGTTCTTAAGAGATCCTTTGCTGAAAGTAGATAATTTTGATAAATCTTTTTCAGAGGCGAGCTTGATATGCCAAACCATGTGCTGTCCATAAGCACAGAGTGGGTTACACATTCTTATGAACTGAGGACTTATCCTTTTGCAGCATAATTTCCTGAACATAATTCTTAGGTGCTTTTAGTTGTTTGTGATTTTGGACATACAATTATTTATTAAATTCAAGCTGGAGAACAAATCACAGTTACCTCATCTAAAAATTCTTCCCAAAGTCGTTTTCTTCATAATGATGTTGGTTGGACACTACTTCTGTTACACTGTTCTTATTTTAACAGGGTGCACTATGGTGCATATTTTCATTCTTGGTGATTCTGTGGGTTAGGGTCTTTCTCTACTGCAATTTTTATGACATTTGATTGATTGCAAATATATCCTCAATGGTGGGACCTTGTTCTAGGAAGTGAGATCAATCAGTTAATGAAGATAACTTACCTGAAGTTTTTTCTGGAAGGTATAGCAAATGCTGAAGCTCAAAGTGATTGGAAAACTCAATACTCTAGATCTCTCAATGATTTACAGTGGAAATTGGCAAATGTCCATCCCTTATGGAATTATGTGTTAAACAAATATGTGATGTATACTCTTTTCTGCTTTATGCCTGGGTGAGGCTGCCAATTGATTTGTCTGGACTGACTTTTCTTTTTTATGTGCTTTTCTTGAACAGGACATAGATAAGTGTAAGACATTTTCAATGCTTCCAAGGGACATAAGTCAACAGATCTTCAATGAATTGGTGTATTCTCAATGACTGTATCAGTGGTAATGCTTTCTTGTCACATTCTTTCTTCCCTCATTTAATAATTCGCTTGCAATAACTGTCAATATACAGAAGCATTGGCATCCTATTTTCCTAAAGCAAAAGAGGGGAAAGAGGAGTGATCACAGGATGGGGAGTCATGCAATGTTTCAAACCTAAAGCTATTAGTTATGTGATTTTCCCACTTTTCCTATTTCATTTCTTTCATCCAGTTGCTCAATCTCTTTGCTTTTGAGTAGCTGTTCATCAAAATTCAGTTTCACATTTACTTCAACCTGCAAACTCACCTCCCAACAAATGAAAAAATAAGAGGATGAAGTTGAATAGTTTAGGTTTGTAAAGTGATTAGTTATTGTGTACACAAGCAGTACCTTGCAATTCCAATGGTCTACCACATTAGATTGCATGGACTTCCATATCAACTCTTTTTGAATTCTTTTGTTGATATAATTCTATCTAACCCACAAAACAAAATAATATGAAAAAAATTATATTGGAATAAAATATTGCTCAATGGACATATAAATTGGTTGATAGTTTGAAAAATAGAGAGAGAAAATGCTTTTCATTAGATGCCATATAAGATTGTTGGGATCCCCTTGTCAGTCCTTTCTTGTTCCAGGATTAAAGTGTACCATGCCAAAAGTTTTTGAGGGCATTAAATGGCAACATATATAGGATCTAAAGTAAGACATTGATTTTTTTTTGTATTTTTCCCTATCTTATTTTATAGTGCATCACAAGTCTTGATAAATCTCCAATCCTCACAAACATAGTCACAGGTCAAATTTTTGGTACTATCTTCTTTGGACCAAACTTTGTGTGTATTTGCTGTACTGTCCCAGTTGTCTGGTGTTTTTGTAATTTTTAATATTGTTGAAGGTCTTTGAACAGTTATTCCTTTACTCTAATAGTTTTGTTGGTAGATTGCTATTGTCTGTGTTTTATGGTTTTATGATCAGATTTTGTAATCAAATTTCTGTCTTGTATGTTGTAGACTTTTCAAACTTGACAAGTTTGAATTTTAGAAGAAACAACACAATTACAGCACACTACGGAATGAGTTCGTTTACTAGCTTATTAAGTTGGATCTGGAGAGATGTCCTGTTATTGGTGGTGGACTTGTACACCTCAAGGGTATTATTCTCCTTGTTATGAACCTTGTCTTGATAGGGAGGTTTATAAATTTTTTGTTCATAAGAATGCTTATTATTTATCTGATTTGCACATGAAATTACAGATTAGTCAATGTTTTTATTGTTGTGTCTCTTGCCTTGCATGATGCTTGGCTTGGCATCGTAATAGAATGAAAAAACGAAGTTTGAATGGAAATGGTCTAGGTTTATCAAGTTTCTGTCTTGTTAATGGAACCTTCTATTGTTGGCAGAAGGACCTTATGAGTGCATTGGTTGCTTCAACCAAAAACTTGTCAAAAAGTTGTTTTCCTTTAAGCATGCTTCTTGCCATCTCTATAATAGTGTGATTCTTACATTATGCAACACCATTTGGTTCCAGATTGTATCTCACGGCCAACTGTCTTTTGGTTCCTTTGTCTTTGCAATGCCCTAGGATTAATTTATAGAAGAATTATCCGCCTTGATTCATTCTAAGTGCTTTATGTTTTGCTCATTTTCTCTCTCTAATTTTGCTCTGAATTGAAGGAATTTGAATGAGGAATTTTGACTTTTGCTCCAAAAATTATATCCAATTTCTCCTGGTATAATCATCATCAAACAAACAAACGTCCCTTTTGCTGCTAATTGAAGGAGTTTGAGTTGGTAAATCTGTGTGTATCAATGCTCTTCATGAAGTCTATGGAAATGAAAGACTGCATTCTGTTGGGATTGAATTTTTCTCTTACTTCTACAGTGATCTTCTTGTCCTTGTTGATTATGATTTTGATATGTGCCTCTCTCTCTCTCTCTCCATTGTTGACAGTTGTTTATCATTAATTTTGATTCTGGATTGAAATGTTTGCTCCAGCAATTAACTCAAAAATTTTCCCATTCTTTGCTAGTGCCATTAACTTGTGCATGATAACTTTCAACAAATCTTGTCTTTTCTATAACTGCAATGATATGCTCAAATTTGAAATTAAACTTGCTGGAATTTGTTTTACAACCTTCTTTAATCAATGTCGTCGATGCTGCTCTTGATTTGGTTGACTATTTTAGTAACTCTTAAATGGAAACCTTGAATGCTTTCACTTTCTTTCATAGAAAGCTTATCAAATTGACTTCGCATATTTTGAAGCTTTGAGCCTTTGAATTCCTTTTGTGATATTTCTCATGCATTTTTGGCTTTTGAGACCAAACATTCTAGGAAAAATAATTTTGCTCACAGCCTGCTGGATGATCCTCATTGCACTTGTATCTCTCTTGACATTTTACTTAATAGTCTTTCATCTCCTATTTCACCTCATTGTAGAACTCTCTTTTACTGGTAGTTATAGATAATAATTAGCAACTACCACAAAATTTGTGAGATAAAGATCGTCTTCTTTTGCGAGTTTCAATATTTATAAAATTCTCCATCAAATATTAAAACTTAACTTTGATTTTATATGAAGATGGTAATAGGATTATCTGTGGCCATGATTTTACTAGGACAAGAGTGCACAATTTTTGATAGATGATTCAAATTTGTGAGGAAAGTACTAAATTGAAACTTTAGGAATTGAGGGCTCAATTGGCAAAACTTTTTGGGCTTACTAGGTGAAACAATGTCATACAATTCTTTGTACCCAGAAATTGTTGTCAATTATTTTCACACATAAACTTTTGGCTTTTTTGATCAAAGGCAATGTAAGATCTTATTTTCAAGAAACTTCAGCTGCAAACTCTCGACAGTGTGCTTTTCGGATCTAACTTTGAGACCGCTTGTTGTGTCAAATACATGATTGGAAGAATCATAAGGTGGCAACTTTCAGAAATTTTCAAAAAACAGGGCAAAACAAAGCGAAAGTATTTGTGTGGATATGTGGGGTTGCTTCTCCCGCAAATAATTATTGGATTTCTTGTTTTTTAAGCCTATTTCTTTTTTTTATAAGGTTATGAAGTACATGTTTACATATGATTTTCTTTGCCATCTTCATGAGTTGTATTTTTTTGACTTCATTGGTGGTACAATTTCTTAGTCTCTCAGCAATAAATTTACAACTGTTGCTTAGCTTGTCGGCAGTCCTGTAACATGAAAGGCTTCCTGATTTCTCTTCCCTAAGAAGATTTTTTAGAATTTTCTTGTTGTTTGATTCCATAACTTTGACCAAAATTACAAATTATCTTTTGACAATGTTGTTGAAGACTTGGAGTATTATAAATGACCTATATCTTGAGCCTTACCTGACAATTTAAGCTTTTGGATGAAACGGTTTCCTGACATGCTATCAGGGTTTTCAATCATGAGTTTGAATCACACTCGCTCACATTTATCACCTAACAGCTTAAAGCCTTTGGGTAGAATGGATTCTTAATGAAGATTGTTTTTGTTATTATTGCAGCACTACCATTCACTTCTTGTAGAAGCCTTGCTTTAGTAGTTTCGTTTCAAGATTCAACCTGGTAGTTGGAGTTGCCTGGCCTGTGTTTTTTTTTTTTCTTTGTGATTAAATTTCCTGTTAGGAAAATTTTCCATTCCTAATTAATCATGAGTTTCCAAATTCTATAATGATTTGAAGTGTTAATAGTCTCTGCATATAGGATTTATACGATATTTGGTTGGTTGTATTCTTTCTGAAAAGGCAATCACTGAAGGGAGACCGGATCCTTGTCCTCTACATTCTGCATGGCTTAAGGAGTTAAATGTCGTCTAGTTATACTGTTAAATTGTGCCGTTGTATCTCTTAATTGATTCTTTTAGGAGTGCCTCTCATGACATTATCCTAACCATTGACGGTATACAGTATTGTAGCAAAAATGTCTTTGTGTCTTAGATATTTGTATTTTGGCAAAAGAATCCAATGCAAGTTGAGTTGACGACAAAAACAAGATCCAGCATGTATGTTTAGATTGGATTTATCTTGTAACTACCTGACAAAGGATACCAATAGACTTTATAAATTTGAGCGGGCATCAAACTTCTCTGTTTTGTCAATGTCATTGTAAAAAATAAAGTCCTTGTAAGTTACCTAGGTTCATGAGTTAAATTTCTAAAAAAGTTACTCTCTAATTGTTTCCTTTTCAAGTTCTGGAAATGTTTTAGAGAAATTTTTTTTTTTAAAAATTATTTAATTTTTAAGTGAATTAAATTAAATTTATATTAAATGTAAATAATTTTTTTTTAAAAAAAGACCCAATAAAAATTATATATATATATATCTCAAAAAATAAATAAATAAATATAATAAATATAAAAAGATAATACCATAACTCTAAATTTAGTGATTAGACATTTACAATGAAGAGATTTATGCATCTAGTATAAAAAATAATCATTTAATTGTAGTGAGGATAATGGTAGGTAAAGGTCCTCATCTTTGAAAACAAATTAGACAGATAAGAGGATTAATGAGACATTGTTACATTAATGAAACATCAATATCTAGCAGAGGTTGTGTTTTTTTACAACTCATTTTTACAAGCAATTTTTTTAAGTGTAATTGTTAACAAAATATTCCAACTTCACATAATAAACTTCATTACATTAACATGAAAACATGAAAACCTCCTTCATATCTATATTTTTCATGATTTAGTTTAATTAAATAATTAAGTCAAATAGAGAAAAAAAAAATATGTGAATTATTTGTTAAAAAAAATATTATATTATTTGTCATTTCAAAATTTAATAAAATATTATATATTTTTTATTAAAATTTTATTTTATATGTCATCAATAATAAGATTAGATTAGCCTATTATACAATGAGATCAAATTAATCAATTTATATGCTATGATTTCCCAAATATACTTTAAACTAATGCTTACGACAATAATTTTTTTAAAATCTACATTTGAAACTTTAATTAGATTGGAGAGCAAATTAAATATGTATGTATTTTTTTTTTTTTATACATCTATAACTAAAACTCTAATTTTATAAGCATTCGAAAGAGACTTAATTTATCAAATTAAAGGTAGTTAATTGTTGAATAATAGTATCTTACAATATATATATATATATATACATATATTGAAAAAAAATTATAATTCATGTTTTCAATCTTCTTCATTAGGAATGCTATTAAGTTAAATACAAAGACTTTTTTCTTCACTTTTAAGTCATATACAAAGACCTTTATTACACGACGTGTGTAGTGAACTCTATGATTATAAAGTTGACTCTTTTTTGGTCAATTAGGAAGGGACTCATGAAATGTTTAATAAGATGCATTAAGGATAGTAATGGGATGTTAATAAATGAGATAAAAAAAATTTTCTTCTCATTTGATTCTTATTCTATCTAGTAACTACACCGATTTAACCATTTATTTTGTTGTCATTTGTGAAATTGATGCTTCTCATTTGGTCTACCTTTCATTACATGACATGTGCTTCTCATTTGGTCCACCATTACATGGCATATGCTTCCCATTTGCTCTACCTTTCATTACATGGCAAGTGGTTCTCATTCGGTCTATCTTTCATTACACGGTATGTGCTTCTCATTTGGTTTACCTTTCATTGCATGGCATGTGCTTCTCATTTGGTCCACCATTACATGGCATATGCTTCCTATTTGGTCTACCTTTCATTATCCAACAAGTGGTTCTCATTTGGTCTATCTTTCATTACACAGTATGTGCTTCTCATTTGGTTTACCTTTCATTACATGACATGTGCTTCTCATTTGGTCCACCATTACATGGCATATGCTTCCCATTTGCTCTACCTTTCATTACACGGCAAGTGGTTCTCATTTGGTCTATCTTTCATTACACGGTATGTGCTTCTCATTTGGTTTACCTTTCATTACATGGCATGTGCTTCTCATTTGGTCCACCATTACATGGCATATGCTTCCTATTTGGTCTACCTTTCATTATCCAACAAGTGGTTCTCATTTGGTCTATCTTTCATTACACGGTATGTGCTTCTCATTTGGTCTACCTTTCATTACACGACATGTGCTTCTCATTTGGTCCACCATTACATGGCATATGCTTCCCATTTGGTTTACTATTCATTACACGGCAAGTGGTTCTCATTTGGTCTATCTTTCATTACACGGTATGTGCCTCTCATTTGGTCTACCTTTCATTAAACAACATGTGCTTCTCATTTGGTCCACCATTACATGGCATATGCTTCCCATTTGCTTTACCTTTCATTACACGGCAAGTAGTTCTCATTTGGTCTATCTTTCATTACACGGTATGTGCTTTTCATTTGGTTTACCTTTCATTACATGGCATGTGCTTCTCATTTGGTCCACCATTACATGGCATATGCTTCCTATTTGGTCTACCTTTCATTATCCAACAAGTGGTTCTCATTTGGTCTATCTTTCGTTACACGATATGTGCTTCTTATTTGGTCCACCATTACATGGTATATGCTTCCCATTTGCTCTACCTTTCATTACACGGCAAGTGGTTCTCATTTGGTCTATCTTTCATTACACGACATGTGCTTCTCATTTGGTTTACCTTTCATTACATGGCATGTGCTTCTCATTTGGTCCACCATTACATGGCATATGCTTCCTATTTGGTCTACCTTTCATTATCCAACAAGTGGTTCTCATTTGGTCTATCTTTCATTACACGGTATGTGCTTCTCATTTGGTCTACCTTTCATTACACGACATGTGCTTCTCATTTGGTCCACCATTACATGGCATATGCTTCCCATTTGGTTTACTTTTCATTACACGGCAAGTGGTTCTCATTTGGTCTATCTTTCATTACACGGTATGTGCTTCTCATTTGGTCTACCTTTCATTAAACAACATGTGCTTCTCATTTGGTCCACCATTACATGGCATATGCTTCCCATTTGCTTTACCTTTCATTACACGGCAAGTGGTTCTCATTTGGTCTATCTTTCATTACACGGTATGTGCTTCTCATTTGGTTTACCTTTCATTACATGGCATGTGCTTCTCATTTGGTCCACCATTACATGGCATATGCTTCCTATTTGGTCTACCTTTCATTATCCAACAAGTGGTTCTCATTTGGTCTATCTTTCATTACACAGTATGTGCTTCTCATTTGGTTTACCTTTCCTTACATGACATGTGCTTCTCATTTGGTCCACCATTACATGGCATATGCTTCCCATTTGCTCTACCTTTCATTACACGGCAAGTGGTTCTCATTTGGTCTATCTTTCATTACACGGTATGTGCTTCTCATTTGGTTTACCTTTCATTACATGGCATGTGCTTCTCATTTGGTCCACCATTACATGGCATATGCTTCCTATTTGGTCTACCTTTCATTATCCAACAAGTGGTTCTCATTTGGTCTACCTTTCATATTGTGAAAGTGATGCTTATCATTTTGTAATAATAATACATTTGCTTTTTAGTATAATCTTCCAAGGCTTGAAAATTGGTCTTATTTTTATGTCTTAATTTGTTCTATTATTGCATTTCAAAGCATTGCTTGCTATGGTAATTGTGGTATATCATTGGGTTTTCTAGACTACTATATTATTTTTGACAAGATTTGTATATTTATTTTTTGTTTGCATTATACATATTTTTTTAATAATACAAGAATGGGTCCTTTTGGACTATATCATTGTGGAAATTAGAGAGGTTAAAAGTCAAGTTTTTGACACGCTTTGGAAATTAGAGAGGTTATATAAGTCAAGTCTTGGACACACTTTGGAAAAATCTAAGTCTACATTAGATCATGAACATCAATTACATTATTCATACTTTAAGTTAAGGTCTTCTTTGAACATAAAATAATTGTATCAAATGCACTGTGTACAACTGCAACCTACTTCCCTCTACATTTAATACATAATTGCATACAACTGCAACCCACTTTTGTCCACATCATTCCTTCTTTTTCCACTAATTTAATTTTAGTTCAAACAAAAACCATGCTTAGATCACAAAAATGATTAGCCATATATAGTACAAGCTTGAACACAAAATATTAAAAATTATTAATCAATAATAATGGTTAAAAATAGAAATTAATTGAAGAAAAAAATGTAAATATAATAGAAAAGTACTCAAAAAGGAATTCTGCTTACTTCCTTAACACTTTGACCTAAATTTTTGCAGAAAAAGAAAAATCTAAATCTTAGATTTTTCCACAATCACGCATGTATGTATTTGGTCAAACACTAGACATTAATTGTAGGAATCTTGCGATGAAGTCTTTCAATAACATTTTTTCGCGTGATAATGATGATTTTTCTTTTTTAGGATGGATATGCGAATTGAACGCAAAGCTTAAATATGAATTCGTATTATTAAATTCTAATCGTTAATATGTTCTAATATAAATGATAAAATAACTACAACAAATAATTTAAATGGAGTGATGTGAACTTTGTCTAATTTTTGGGTCCAATTTTTGTGTTCATGTAATAGAACTCTTTGCAATAAGGCTAGACACATGATATGACAAATAACACAATAAATGAGATCATTTCATGTTTACAATGTTATTTTATAATGACGGACTATATATTAAAAATGGGGTTGGAAGAAATCTAAGAGGGGAAGATTTAAAATTCATTGATGTCTATGCTTTATTAGAGTTTGGAAAATTGAAACTTTAGGATTTTAAGTATAAAATTTAAATTTTTGCTTAAAAAAAGAAAAAAAAAAAAGTACAGAGTTCAATTACAAAGAGCAAAAATAATTGGAAACTGAAACTACCAACATGATAAAATTCTATATGCAAAAACTATTAACAGTTCAAAATATTGTAGAATTTGGACACCATAGATTAATTAGAAACAGAAAAATCTGTCATTCATGGTTTAACACTTCAATTCAAGTATTCATTTTTTTTGTAGTGTGTGTGTGTGTATTAAGCTTATGATATTGGTGTGTCTAGTGACATACTTCTTACATTTTAATTTATTTTGTATATATAATGGTTCATCTTCCACATGATTTCCACATTATTCATTATTGCTAAAGTTATAAATTTAATGACAACATTTTAGTACTCTAACACCTCTTTCATCTCCTAATAAATAAAATTATTAATCTTCCATACTCAAAAATTTTTTGGATCACTTTCCTCTCTTAATATATTTATCTACTCCTTTTGTGGGCTCTTTTGTTTTTGAAGACCATCTTTCCCCTCTTTGCATCATGTCTTTTTAACTAGCATAAGAAATTTTTTTTTTTAAAAAAAAAACATGTTGATGTTTCTACACCTTTAATTGTTTTAACAAGACATTTTATACATTTAAATATGTGAATTTCAAATTTATTTATTTTTTATGTGTTCACATCTAATGCAATTTTTCAAAATAAAATCATATATTTTGCTGGATTTATGTTGCAAGTTTATTTCAAAACAAAATTTTAGTGAGGAGCTGTGTTTACATTATCATTATTGCCTATTTAAATCCAAGAGGGGAAGATTTAAGCCTTATTGATGTTTATAATTTATTATAGTTTGGAAAATTGAAACTTTACAATTTTAAATATGAAATTCAAGTTTTTGCTCAAAGAAAGGAATAAAAGTATGAAATTCAAATTTATATCATTTAGCATTTACTAAATAAATTAGAAAAGTAAAAGAATTAGAAAACAAAAATGTCAGTGTGAAAAAAAAATATTTTTCTTAGATAAGAAATCATATGTATGGATTGTTTTACATGCTAAAATATTTTGATAGCAGTTTTAGCGGGTTCAAAGGCACCGCAGGAGTGTTACGGCACCGATGTGACAGTGATGCTTCTCATTTGCTCTACCTTTTATGGCACGGCATGTGGATCTGAGTCTGGCATTACAAAATTGACTCCTTTTCATGTGTTGTTCTATATATAGGTGCCCCCGGCAATTACAATGGTGTGCGCAAAAATTAAAAAAACTTTTCAGATTTTTCTTTTTGTGCTTTTTCTATTATCTCTCTGAAAAGGCAATTACTGAAGGGAGACCGGATCCTTGTCCTCTACATACTGCATGGCTTAAGGAGTTAAATGTTGTGTAGTTATGCAGTTAAATTGTGCAGTTGTATCTCTGAATTGATTTTTTTGGGAGTGCCTCTCTTGACATTATCCTAACCGTTCATGATACACAGTACTGTAACAAGAATGTCTTTGTACCTCGGATATTTGTATTTTCATATAAGAATCCAATTCAAGTTAAGTTGGTGACAAAAACAAGATCCAGCATATATGTTTAGATTGGATTTATCTTGTAGTTACCTGACAAAGGACATACCAATAGACTTTAGAAATTTGAGCGGGCATTGAACTTGTCTATTCTGTCCACGTCATTGCCAAAAATAGAGTCCTTGCAAGTCACGTAGGGCAATGAGTCAAATTTCAAAAAAAATCACTCCTCAATTGCTTCTTTTTCAAGTTTGAGACGCGCTTTTGAAAAATTCAAGTATTTTATTAGAAAATGAGCATTAGTTTTACCATTTGTGTGTCAATATTTACAATATTAAATAAAGAGAAATTTTTAATTTTACTCAATTGTTAAGTAAATTAAGTTGAATTTATTTTAAGTGTAAGCGAAAATTTAAAAAAAAAAATAAATGATATTCAATTTAAATAAAATAATAAATTTATATAATTTAAAATTATGTATACAATATTTTTAGAAAGATAAATAACTAAATAAATAAATATAACAAATATAAGATAAAAATATCATAACTTTAAATTATAAATAATCATTTAATTGTAGTGAGGACAATGGTAGGTCAAGGTTATTTCCTTGAACACAAAATAGCAAAATCAATGATTAGTGTAACATTGTTGCATTAATGAAGCATTAAATCTACCGGAGGTTGTGTCTTTCTTACAACTTATTTTTACAAACACTTTTTTGTAAATTGTAATTGTTGAAAAAATATTCCAAATTTGCAAAATAATTCCATTACATTAACATGAAAGTCCATTTATATCTATAGTTTTCATGATTTGGTTTGATTAAATAGCTAAGGCAAATATAAAAGAAGTTGCAATAAAAATAAATAAATAAATAAGTTTTTTGTTAAGAAAATCATTACATTATATTTCACTTCAAAATTTACTAAAATACTATATATATTTCACTAAAATTTTATGTCACATGTCATTAATAATGGATTAAACTAGCCTATTATCTAATGAAATCAGATTAATCAATTTATAAGCTATGGTGTCTCAAACATACCTTAAACTAATACCTATGACAATGATTCTTTAAAATCTACATTTAAAACTTTGACTAGATTGGAGAGCAAAATAAATGTGTAGGTTTTTTATTTTTGGGTACATCTATAATTAAAATTCAAATTTTATGAGCATTCAAAGGAGACTTATTTTATCAAATTAAAGGTAGTTATTGTTGAGTCATAGCATTGATGTAATCATTGATTTTGTTGTCGTATTATGAAAGTAATGATTCTCATTTGGTCTACATTTCATTACACAGCAGGTGCTTCTCATTTGGTCTATCTTTCATTACCCGACATGTGTTTCCCATTTGGTCTACCTTTTATTACATGGCAATTGCTTCTTATTTGGTCTACCTTTCATTACATGGCAAGTGTTTCACATGGGGTCTATCTTTTATTACACGACATATACTTCTCATTTGGTCTACCTTTCATTACACAACATGTGTTTCCCATTTGGTCTACCTTTCATTATATGTCAAGTGCTTCACATTGGGTCTATCTTTCATTACACGACATATACTTCTCATGTGGTCTACCTTTCAGTACACGACATGTGTTTCCCATTTGGTCTATCTTTCATTACATGGCAAGTGCTTCTCATTTGGTCTACCTTTCATTGCACAACATGTGTTTCCCATTTGGTCTACCTTTCATTACATGGCAAGTGCTTCTCATTTGGTCTACCTTTCATGATTTGGTTTGATTAAATAGCTAGGGCAAATATGATAAACAATTGAAATAGAGAAAAAAAATTATTTGTAAAAAAAAAATCATTGCATTATATTTTATATCAAAGTTTAATAAATACTACATATATTTCACTAAAATTTTATTTCACATGTCATTCATGATGGATCGAACTAGCCTATTATACAATGAGATCACACTAATCAATTTATAAGTTATGGTGTCTCAAACATACCTTAAATTAATATCTATGACAATAATTTCTTTAAAATGTATGTTTGAGACTTTGACTAAATTAGAAAGCAAAATAAATATGTATGTTTTTTTGGGGGGTACATCTATAATTAAAACTCAAATTTTATAAGTATTCATAAGAGACTTAATTTATCAAATTTAAGGTAGTCATTGTTGAGTCATAGCATCTCACAACACACACACACACACACACACACACACACATGTCAAAAAACAAAAAAAAGGAAAAATTATAATTCATGTCTTCAATCTTTTTCGTTAGGGATGCTACTAAGTCGAATATAAAGATTTTTTCCCCTCTTCTAAGTTATCTACAAAGACTTTAATTACTTGGCATGTGTAGTTAACTCTATCATTACAAAATTAACTTCTTTTTGATCAATTAGGAAGGGACTCATGACATGTTTAGCAAGATGCATTAAGGATAGTAATGGGATGTTAACAAATTAGATATAAAGACTCTTATTCTCATTTAATTCTTATTCTGTCTAGCAACTGCACTGAGGTAACCACTAATTTTGCTATTATATTGTGAAAGTGATATTTCTTATTTGGTTTACCTTTCAATACACGACATATCTTTTCCATTTGGTCTATACCTTTCATTACACAACAATTGCTTCTCCTTTGTTCTACCTTTCATTACATGACAAGTGCTTCTCATTGGGTTTATCTTTCATTACATGGCATGTGCTTCTCATTTTGTCTACCTTTCATATTGTGAAAGGGATGCTTCTCATTTTGTAATAATAATACATTTGTCTTTTTAGTATACTTTTCTAAGAATTCAAAATTAGTCTTATTTTTATATTTTAATTTGTTCTATTATTAGATTTTAGAGCATTGATTGTCATGGTAATTGTGGTATATCATTAGGTTTTCTATAATACTATATTATTTGTGGTATATCTATAATACTACTTTTTTTTATTTTTAACAAGATAAAAAAAATGACAAAAAAAATTAATTATTTGTTAATGAGATACAAAATAGACCCAAAACATTTTCATTAAAATTTTCTTTATATCAGCAATTTTCATCATTTTGTAAGGTTAAATAACTATATCAAATGTACAAGAGAACAAAATTGACAAACAAATTAATTATTTGTTAAGGAAATCATAACTAAGTCATGAGTTCTTCTATTTTGACAACTAAAGATATTGGTTGTAAATTTTTGATTTAATTGGTTTGCATCTAATCACATTGAATGTAAAATGAAAATCTTTGGGATGGACTAACTTATCTTATAACTAAAGTATGAGAAAAAGGAATTTAAAAAAAAAAATGACATATAACTAAAATGAAGAAACTTTGGGGATTGAGATAATATTACAAAATTAAAGATATTGGTTGTAAATTTTTTTTTGATAACAGTTTTAGCAGGTTCAAAGGCACCACAGGGGTGTTACTACACCGATGTAACAGTGATGCTTCTTAATTGGTCTACCTTTTATGACACGGCATGTGGATCTGAGTCTGGCATTGCAAAATTGACTCCTTTTCATGTGTTGTTCTATATATAGGTGCCTCGACAATTACAATGGTGTGTGCAAAAATTAAAAGAACCTTTCAGATTTTTCTTTTTGTGCTTGTTAATTTGCGTGACAATGGAGTTCTCCTTTTCTAGGAAGCATGTGTTGTGGGTTCTGATCACTTTAATATGCTTAAGTGGTTATGAGAGTTGCCTAGAGGAAGAGAGGTTGGGTTTATTAAGTATCAGGGACTACTTCGAGTCAAATGGGGTGAGCACAGAGCTTGTGCTTCATTCCTGGACTGATAATCTGGCATCTGACTGCTGCAGCTGGGAACGAGTCAAGTGTAATAGCACCACTGGCCGAGTGATTGAGCTCTTTCTCAATAACACCAGCCTCGAACCACATGTCTTTGCTAGTGATGTTCAAAGAATTTGGTTTCTAAATGTGTCATTGTTTCTTCCGTTCGAGGAGTTGCACAATCTAGACTTGCATGAAAATTGGTTTAATGATTGCTACCAGAATCATGGTACATACGACACTTTTTTATTTTTCCTTCTTTGCCTCTTGTTTTCATGTGTGCAGTGATTCCAAACCCACACAGATCTGTAGACATAGCTGAGTTAGC
Organism: Rhizophora mangle; assembly: GCA_037832345.1. NCBI lineage: Eukaryota > Viridiplantae > Streptophyta > Magnoliopsida > Malpighiales > Rhizophoraceae > Rhizophora > Rhizophora mangle. Next base: position 33,655 of record JBAPLJ010001989.1, on the reverse strand, counting down.
TTCTATTACACAGGAGACTTTTGAGTTAAAAATTGTTTTGATGTCTTAATCGGGAAAGTGATGATTATTTATTAGTTCGATTGTTTCTAAGATTTACTTGTCTTGTAAATGCATGAATGATAACGTGGTCCCTGTAAGTGGCAGAAACATAATCATTCTGCATTTATTTGAGGGATTTGTTGCATAACCAAGAAAATTTCTCCTGCAGGTTTTGAGAAGATTTCCATTTTGAAGAAGTTGGAAGTCCTAGATCTTTCAATGAATAACTTCCAAAACAATATTCTACAGGCTCTAGGTGAAATTACATCTATGAGGACTCTGAACCTAAGCTTCAACAACTTTGGAGGATCTTTCCCCGTTAAAGGTACTTAAAAACATATACAACATTATCTTTTATCAAACATTTAAAAAAAAAATTCAATTAATTCTTTTAGTTATTTATCCTTTTAAATTTCAAATTGCAATTTTATTAGTGAAAAACATTCTTAAGTAATGATCCAAAAAAATTAAACAAAACACCCTCTTAGACATATATCATGTACGTGTCTCAAATAACTCACGAATCCCTCTCTCTTGATGATAAGCAAAAACATTCTTAAGTAGTGATTCCAAAAATTAAATGAAATACCCTCTTAGACATATAACTCACAAATCCCCTTTTGTTGATGATGAAAAATTAAGTTTGAATTTTAATAATATGATTGTAAATTTTTGTTTTGATCAATTTTAGTCAAATCATATATGAAGTGAGTAAAATGAAATTTATAAGATGTAAGAAATTTATCTTGTCACATAGAATAAATTTGACAAAAGGATAGTAAACAAAGATAAAAGATCTAACATATAATTTGAAACTTTATGGACATATAATAAAAGGTGTGCATTACTAAAATTTGACTCAGCTTCAAAGAGAAGAAAAGAAAAGAAAAAAATAGAGAGAAATTGAAACAATTTGTAACACGATAAACTTAGAGTGGAGAATTTTATTCAAATGTGGCCACTAAGACATAAGGTCTCCATACTAACACCTATGACCATAATCTCCTTACGATCTACATTTAAGACTTTTTTTTCTTTTATTGAGTAATACATTTAAAACTTTTTTTAAATTAAAGAGTAAGATGAATGCAAGTCAATTTTTTTACTATATTTTGAATTAAAACTCATATTTTATAATTATTTGAAAAAGACCCTTTTTTTAACTTAATTTATCTTTAACTTGTCAAATCAAACCTTGTTGATAGTTGAGTCATATACAAAAACCAATATAAAAAGAGAATTATAAAGAAAATAAAAAATAAAAGATATTTTTCTTGCATACAATATAAAGTAAAAGACAATTTTGGCTGTATTCAAAAAAAGAAAAAGAAAATGATAAATATAACAACAAAATGGGCATAAAAATCGAGTGCAACGAAAAGCCTTAACATTTGTGGGGTTTTACAATTGGATGCTTAACTAGAAGTTAGATTAATTTTCATTTGTTGTTTTGCATGTACGTATGTGCCTCAGAAATTGGCATATAGTTAATGCAAAAATTAGAAGGTGGGCTTCTTTTACTTATCCTTCTTTGCCTCTTGTTTTCATATGCAACTGGTAGAAACATAATTATTCTGCATTTATTTAAGAGATTTGTAGTATAACCAAGAAAATTGTTCCAGCAAGTTTTGAGAAGATTTCAAGTTTGAAGAAGTTGGAAGTTCTAGATCTTTCACACAATGCCTTTCAAACCAATATCCCAAAGTACTTGGGTGAAATCACATCTCTGAGCACTTTGAACCTAAGTTTCAATGGATTTGAAGGATCTTTCCCAATCAAAGGTACATAGAAACATATATAGCACCATCTTTTATCAAACATTTTTGTTATCGAAAAAAAATTCATTTAATTCTTTTAATTATTCATCCTTTTAAATTGAAACAATTAGTAACATGCTAGGTAAGGTTGACAATTTTATTCAAATGTGACTACTAGAGACATAAAGTCTCCACACTGATGCTTATGACCATAATTTCCTTGAAATCTACATTTAAAACATGTTATTTTTTCTTGAGTAATATATTGAAGACTTTGATTAAATTTAAAAGCAAGACAAACACATGTCATTTTTTTTCCATATATTTTGAATTGAAACTTACATTTTATAAGCATTTGAAGCCTAATTTCTTCACTTTTAAACTTAATTTATCTTTTGCTAGTTCAACTAAACCTTGTTGATTGTTGAGTCATATCATTTAAGTACAAAAACCAATATAAAAAGAGAATTATAAATAAAATAAAAAATAAAACATATTTTTCTCAAATTTGGTATAAAGCAAAAGTCAGTTTTGTTGTACTAAAAAAAGGTGAAGGAAAGATAAATATAACAACTAGATCGACATAAAATTACTAAAGGTATAGCCCTTTAACTTCAATTTTTGCATTTTGATTGGGTGAAATTGACCTTATAGTCAAAAACTTCTTTATTTCGCAATGTGTGTGCACGAAATTAGTACATATATGTTTTCATTTTTCTATGGAACAATTGTTATTTGTCCTCAGAGTTAAAAGCTATCAAACACTTGGAGACTTTGGATTTAAGCTATAATGATCTTAGTGATCCCCCAAAGGTCCAAGGTAAAGACATCATTCTTTTTCTTTTCCTTTCTTTAATTTCTTTTTGTTTTGTCATTATAAAAGGTAAATAATATTAGTTTTTTTAGAAACTTTTGGAGGTACTGGTACTTCCTTTTTATACAATAATATTGACAAACTCATAAATGTGTTTGGGGAATAATTATTAAACATTTTATGTATTCTAGATTTTAAGTTGTGGAAGAATTTGATAATACTAAATCTAGAAGGCAACATATTCAATAGCAGCATCCTACCCTTTGTAAGTACCCTTACATCACTTAAGGCACTGAATCTTGGCTGGAACAATTTGGGGGCATCTGTTTCTGCAATAGGTATTGTGATTCTTTGAATTTAATTTTTTTTGTTCTTTTCATTTTCCTTGGAGTCACAGTACTATGTTATTGTAACACACCTTTTTTTTTATTTCTTTTCGATAGAACTAGCTTCTTTGGAAAACTTAGAACAATTGGACATGAGTTACAATGGTTTAAAGAATCTTGAAGGAATTGTTGATGGCCTATCAAGATTTCAAAAGTTGGAGGTGTTGAGACTTGATCGAAACAACATCATGAAGAGCAGTGTTAAATTGTTGGGTGCTATGACATCTCTGAAGAATCTCGGTCTTTCGTATTGCAGCCTAAACGGAGTCTTCCCAGCACAAGGCATGTAAAAAGTAACTCAGACAATGAATTTTAGAATTGCTTTCTCTTACTTAATTTATTGTTCCTTTCATATATATTTGCAGATTTAGCAAGCTTGAAGAACTTAGAAATTTTAGATCTTTCTGGGAATTACCTAACAATGCTACCAGGTATTACTTGCTCCATTTCATAGGATTTTTATGTGTTTGATGAGTGCATTTGTTGAAAAACTTCATTTAATTCATTAGAAAACTTTGATTAACAATGAAAAGAGAAGAAGAAGAAAAACATGAAGAAGGAGAAAACACCATAACCACACTATTAGAAAAAAGAAACAAGAAGAATGAGAAGCAAAGACATTTAACCTTATGGACCCCACCATAAATCTTTGACATTAGGAAGGTCATCAAAGTATACCACAAAACTATGAACCTTATAAAATCCTCATTATGGGCAATCTTTATAGCTCATCTTCAATAGCATCATTCTTTTCCTCAAATTGCCCCCAAATCTTTTTTTTTCTTTTAAGAAAAAATGCCCCAAACTAAGTCCACCTGCACATGCTCCACACTCACAACCCCATCTTTTTTTAGCCTTTATCATATGCTCCCTTCAAGTTGTTGCCTAAATTTATTGCTAGTTCAAATTAAATCTCTAATCTTTTTCTTTTTCTTTTTCTCCATTGTTTCTTTTTTTTTTTTTCCTTCAATTGACAAGTATCCTTCACATTTACTAGGAATTTAATATCTTGTATAAGGTACCAATGCTTACTTGAATTGTCACACTTATACTTGTTTTACCCTCATAGTTTCTTGTAATGCTACCCATAAATATTTTCCTTCTCTAAATCTCATCAAATTGTGGGCACCTATTATTTATAAAAGCATTCTTAGCCTTTTTCTATAAAAAGTAAACTTTTTTGGCAATAAACATTGTAAAGTATTGATTACATAGTTGTATGAAAGATGAATAATAATTAATATAAATAGAATTAGCCTGTCCTACACAATTTATTTTCCCTTTAATATATATCAATGGATTTAGCAAGCTCAGAGAACTTAAAAATTTTGGATTTTTCTTCAAATGGCCTCCATGGATCCCTAACATTGTTGCCAAGCATTGCTTGCTCTTTTCCATAGGGATTTTGTGAGTTTAAAGAGAACAAGTGTTGAAATCCTTCATTTGATGCTTGTGAAAATTGCAAAAACCCTTATTTCCTTGAATTTAGTTTTTGTTTAAATTTTTTTTTTCAAGTTGCCTTGCTAAATACTTCTTTTACCCTCACAATTTCTTTTAATACTACACCATAAACTTTTTCCTTCTCTAAAATTCATCAAAATTTAAGCATCATTTGTTTATAAAAGTATTCCTAGCCTTTCTTTATAATTAAAGAACTTTTTCAACAATAAACATTATAAAGCATGCAATCACATGAAAAATGAATATGTGGTTACTTATTTGGAAAAAAATATAAAATTGATAATATTTTTAATTAAACAATAATTTAAAGGTTTCAAAACATAAAACTTGTAAGGAACAATTGTATTATTTTGAATTAGTAATATGATTTTTTCTTGCTAAAAAAATGTATCATTTTCATATTTTTTCTATATATGTATTATAATTTTTTTATATATTTGTACATGTAAATTTTCCTTATGAAAAGAAGAAATATAGACTGCCAATGTTCATGTCCATGTATATTCTCTACCATTATTCTTTTACCTTTTTGTTGCATATAACACGAGGCCAAGGAATTGGCTTTTATGCAACATATGTAGGCTCTGGTCTTTAAAAATTTATGATTATATCATTAAACATTATAATTCATCATTGACATTAGACTAATTTTAGGCCTCCATGGTCAAACCCAGTGAAGCTATGAGTTTTGGCATAATATTTTGTCAAATGCTAAATTGGATTAATGTTTTTTTAAATTCTTTTATGGATTTAACCAATTTTTAAATATATATTTTTTTTATTTTGGGGACAGATCTCAACCTAATCACTTCACTCAAAGCTTTATCTTTAGCTAACAACAATTTGAATGGATCATTGGCCCAAGAAGGTAGTTGTTAACACTTTACCAATAGTTGAAAGTAGTAATCACCTTTTGCCTTATATGGAAAATGCTAAATGTTGTACCATTATCTATTTCAGGTTTGTGTGCACTTAAGAACCTTCAAGAATTGGATCTCAACAACAATAATCTTAGTGGAATTATTCCAACTTGTTTTGGCAAATTAACATCTCTTAAACTCTTAGACTTGTCATCAAACAAACTTGAAGGGGACATTTCATCATTTTCAATTGCTACTCTCAGATCCCTTGAATATATTGATCTCAGAAATAATCTCTTTTGTGGTCAATTCTCTTTTTACTCAATTGCCAATCACACAAATCTTAAAGTGTTGTTGTTATCAAGCAATAGCAATAAGCTACAGGTCCAAACTCATTATCCATATGATTGGCTACCTACAATTCAGCTTAAAGTTATTGGGATGTCAAACTGTAGACTTAACAATATTCCCTATTTTCTCACTCACCAAACTAAGCTGAGAGTCATTGATCTCTCCCACAATAATCTCACAGGAACCTTCCCCATTTGGTTGTTTGAAAACAATACCCAATTAGAGTTTTTAAGTCTTAGAAATAACTCTTTTATTGGTTCATTTCATTTATCCTCCAATTCTAGCTTTGGCCTAAAGTATATAGATATCTCAGACAATCACTTTCATGGAAAGCTTCAACAACATGTTGGCAGTATTATTCCAATTGTAAAAGCATTTAATCTTTCAACAAATGCTTTTAATGGTAGCATTCCATTCACTATTGGAAGCTTGCACTATTTGTCCCTTTTAGATCTATCCAACAACATGTTTTCAGGAGAAATTCCAGATACTTTGCTGGCAAATTCCTCTCATTTGGAAATTTTGGAGCTCTCAAACAATCAATTAAGTGGTGAAGTGCCAAAGACAAAGTCCAATCAAACTTCATTATCATCCTTGCACCTAAGTGGAAATTGGTTTACTGGCACTCTATCAAATTGGATCTCTCATTATCCAAGCCTAATCTGTTTGGATATAAGTGAGAATGGCATATCAGGTAAAATTCCCAGCTTCATTTGGAATTTGAGTTTAGTAAACCTGAACATGGCAGCTAATAAGCTTGAAGGAGCAATTCCATGTGAATTGTCTACATCCAAGTTAAACCTTCTTGATATTTCTTATAACAATCTTTTGGGCAATCTTCCTTCTTGCTTAAAAGGGTCATCAGAATTAAAGCATTTAAACTTGGAAGGGAATGGATTCATAGGTACAATTCCAGAAACATTATTCAATTCTTCTAATATGATGATGTTGAATATTGGGAGAAATTTTTTTTCTGGTGAAATTCCAACATCAATTGGGAATTTGTCCTATTTAAGAGTTCTTTTACTAAGAGGAAATAATTTGAGAGGTTTGCTACCAAAAGAACTCTGCCAGTTGAATGAACTAGGCATATTGGATCTCTCACATAACTCATTTTCTGGACCAATGCCAAGTTGTTTTTAGCCGCATCTCTTTTGGAAAGGTGACTAAAGATGCATCTGATTTTGCACAGTATGTTGGGGGGCTATACAAATCTTTTGAGATGTCCTACAATTTCCAAAAGTAAATTATCCAATAGAGAGTTTGTGATTGAAGGCTCATATAGTTTCTTCATGGAAAAAGCTCGAGTTGCTTTAGTGACAAAAGCTATATCCAATGTATACAACGGCTGGCATCTTGAATTGATGTCTGGATTGGATTTATCATGTAACCAGCTAATAGGGGAATTACCAGTAGAACTTGGAAATTTAAGCTCAATATTGTCGTTAAACTTGTCTCATAATCAGTTGACTGGCTCAATTCCAAGAGCTTGGGAAAATTTCGGGCAAATTGAGAGCCTTGACCTTTCTCACAACAAACTGAGTGGAGAAATTCCTTCGGAATTGATTAGTTTTCACTTTCTAGAGGTTTTTAGTGTGGCTTACAATAACTTCTCAGGTAGGCTTCCAGACATGAAAGGACAATTTTCCACATTTGATAACAAAAGCTATGAAGGAAATCCATTTCTTTGTGGACCTCCATTGGATACAAGTTGTAGTACTGATGTACCAAAAGTCCCACCATCTTCTGATGCAAGCAATGAAAAATGGCATGACATCATTGATCCAGTGTCCTTCTTAGCAAGTTTCATGGCATCCTACCTCGTATTCTTATTGGGTTTCGTGGCTGTTCTTTATGTCAACCCTTATTGGCGACGGAGGTTGTTCTTAATCATTGAGAATTTCATAGATGATTGTCATTTCATGGTTTTTTATACTATTCCCAAATTGTTCACTAAAGTAGTTAAAAAGTCATATTTTGCCTAATTATTTTGCTAAATTATGTATTTACAGACATAGTAGTACTTTATGTGGTGGTTAGACAAGTAGTTCTTGAAGTTTCTTACTATCTCCATATTGTTGCACTGCATGTCATGTTTCTATGAATATTGGATGTTGAGAAAGAGTTGGATTCTAAATAAACAAACTAGATTAGATGTATATCAAATTGGATACATATTATACTAGATATGTAGTAAGTTTCTTGCAACTTGACTATTGAAATATAAGCACCATATATGCATAAACAACAAATAAATATTGCAACAAAACACCTTACCTCATTAATAATAGCTAGGAAGTAGGCAATAGCCCCGAAGAAATACTGCAATGAAACACCTTACATCGTTAATAATAATTAGGAAGAGGGCAATAGACCTGAAAAAATCACAAAATCTTTTTCTTCTATAGCAACATCAAATGTAAAACTATTGCAAAAACAAGTTTTCAAAGGTTGGACACATGAAATGACAAATAATAATGTAGATTAGTTTATTTCAAGTTAACTGTAAATTTATAATGATGGACTATATTAAAAATGGTGTTGTAAGAAAACAAAAAAGGAAGATTTAAGGTTCATTAATGTCTATGATTTATTAGTTTAGGAAATTGAAGCTATAGGATTTTAAGTATGGAATTCAATTTTTTGCTCAAAAAAAGTTTGGAATTCAAATTTGTGTCATTGAGCATTTATTGAATAAATTATAAAAAGCAATGGAAATTAGAAAATAAAAGTATATTTATATAAAATTATTATAATAATAATACAAATGAACCTTTACCTTAATAGTAACATACCCATTCCCTCATAATTAAGGGAAGGGGTTCATTGCTATTTTCAATCTCAAAAGGTGTTATATTTCTAAATGATTCAAAGTTGAATATAGTGAATCTGAAAAATTGTCTCTAGTACACCAATTGATTATTTGACTATCTAGTTCACCAATTCTTTGATTGATTTTGACCAAGGCGATTTTTAGATTATAATCAGACCAAAAACCAAATTGATTTCTAATTTTTTTTTAGTCAAGCTAGCTGGTTTAGTTTGATTCTCAAAACTTTAGTTGAAAATTTCCAACTCTTATCTATGATTATTAATAGTGGCTATTGTCCTTGGCATCTATTGAGGACCTCCTTGATTAATGTCAATATCAAAAATATTTAGTTGTCACAATTAAACATATTTTCAAGTTAGGCTAACCATCAAATAATGTTCCAATTCTATTTAATAATTAGGAGGAAAAAATCTTGACATTACAAGTCTTGCAAGAAAGGCAAGCACAAGTACAAATGTTATTATAAGCTAAGTGTCCCAAGCATATTTCGTAATAGTGTCTAAATTAACTCACAAGTACCCCTCTCTTAATAACCAACAATAGAGTTTGGATTTGACAAAATGAGATAGTAAATTTTTTTGTTTATATAGGTTTTACTCTAATCATGTACAAAGCAAGAGTAAAATGGAAATTCTAACATGGAAGAAGTTTATTTTTTCACTTAGTATAAATCCAACAAAAAATGTAAACAAAAATGAAAGGGTATAATATAAAAGTTGTAACTGAAGGGACTAAGAGAATGGAGACAAAAAAAAAAATAGAAAGAGAGAATTTGAGATAATCCATAGAACATAAGGTGAAGAAGAGAATTCTAAATAATTATGACTTGTGGGGAGATAAAAGACTCTAACTAAATTAGAGAGCTAAAAAAAGTATGTCTTAAGTTTGTTTTATTACATTTAGAAATAAACTCACAATTTACAAGCCTTTGAAAGGCAATGTGATTTGAATTCAATTTTCTTTATCCAATCAAGCTAAACCAATATAAAGAGAATATTATAAAGAACTTTAAAAAAAACAAAAAATGTACTCCAAGTTAAATTAATTAATATAAAATTTGGACATTATTGATTAATTAGGAATGGAAAAATTTTCCCAAAAAGAAAATCAAATCAAAAGAGACACAAATTTTTTCCTCTAAATCTTGAATTTTTTTTAAGATATTCTTGATATATATATATATATATATATAGCATCTTTCCTCTAAAAGAGACTTGGGGTTTTCGTTTTTGTACAAAGATAATGTTTTTTGTTCTTTTGTTCATGTTACTATAGAAATTAGAGAACTTGTAAGTCAAGTAGGTCAATGAGGGGAATTTTTGAGAATTTTTTTTCCCAATTACTTCTTGACAAGTCTTGGACATGCTTTGGAAAATCTTGAGTCCTTTTTGAATGATAATAATTAACGTAATTAATCTAAAATAAGAATTGTTTTGAAATAAAACTTAAAAAATAAATGTTATATCTATAAAATATTAAAAATTATACTAACTTTACATTAAAAAAATATCAAATAAAGTTCAAGGTAGACAAAAAAAAAAATACTAATGTATCAAATTAGAAACAATTTGCTCTCAAATAAAAGTCAGCTTTGTGATTTTACTATTATTAGTCATTCCACTACCATCAGAGAATTCATCTTGTGAAATTATCTCAACATCATGAAAGATATCAAGTGATAAAACATTAGGATGCTAATCAAATCTCTCAAAAGCTAGATCACTTATAAATTTTTAATGAATATAGTTATATAAAGTCCTTGATGCAATAACAATATCTTTTTGCATGTGAAATGAATAATGTAGCATTAAATATAATATCTTCTATCTTCTCTTCCATAATCCAAATGTCCTTTTGATGCAGCTTCTTAAAGAGGAATGCACATGATTAAACATTCCTTTATGTCCTCTAGGCAGTCAACCATGTTGAAATTCAAGTAAATGATATCTTAAACTTTTATAAGGTCCAAGTTATCTTTTTAATGATAAATATTTGGTATCAATAAGATAATATTTACCTATTTTAATTCATGGAAATAAGAAATTTTGTAATGAATAACATGCTATGTAAAATATTTATTCTAAAAAAATATGTATGTTATGATTAGGACATGATACTTGCTCGTAGGTGTAAGAAATTAAGTTATGAATCTTTAATAACCAACTAAAAATACTCAGATCATGTGTTATACCCTCCTATCCAATTGATGATAAAGTGCATATCATAACTACATTACAATATGAAATTTTGTGTTGGTATGCCCTTTCTTCAAATAAATCTTATTTGATCTTGCATAGGAATACAAGTACATACATGTGTTCCATCTATTGCTCTTATGCAATCTTGTTATTAGAACATACTCATAATTATATTTGAGTGATATACTTGAATTTAGCATACAATCCACATTACAATCAAAGTTTATTTTTTGCTATAATACTATTAAAATAAAAAGTGCCTTAAAATGTGGCATATATCTACTATCATAAAGAATCTCTGGTGGGATATCTCTAAAATCAAGATCATACAAGTTGATAACATCTTTTGCAAGTGATAATACTATTGATAAAATTTTTGTGAAACATCTACTAATTGTTTCCCTTGAATGTTAAAAATGCTTGCCCATTGATCTAATTGATTCAACTGAAAAAAGTGTGTAAAAGCATACATATTTTCTCAATTGAAGACATTCTCCTTGAAGGTTTTAATCCATGATTCAATTGTAGAATAGTGCATAATTGGATCGATGTTTCTTTGTCCATTTTGAATATATTTAAACATCATAGTTTATGACCTCTTATTAATTCAGTCACCCATTTGATTCCAGTTTCATATGAAGTCATATAAGGTTCTTTGTGTATATATGTGTGCAATAATAGGTACAGACAGCAACAATAGCAACTACTTCCAATAGTTGGAGTCCATCTTCATTGTCAACATCATTATCATGGTGTTGTCCATAATTATTTGTATAATCATTAGTCATTTCTAAGAAAAAAATAAAATAAGTACATTAATATGAAACAAAACAAATATTTCAAATGTCATTTGATTTGGATAAAAAAATTAAAACTAAAAAGTGATGACTAACAAATATATTCAACAATAAATAAAATAATGCACACTAAAAAATGTTAGTACCAAAAGAAGTAATCTTGCATCTATTAAGTTTTTTGTTTCTTAAGTTGATAATGCAATCAACATAACTTGGCTTGTTTAGTTGTTTATCCAAAATAAATCTCTATTTTTATTGTCTCAGATTAACTCTATGGCATCGATAAAAAATCAATATCTTCTTCAACGTCTGGTAGAGAATGAATATTTTTCATGACCTCATGTATAGAACAACTTGGCAAGTTTGTTATCCTATTTTGAGCAACACTATCAACCAATCAATCAATTGTTTCTTTAATAGTAGATGCTGCTCCTGATTGTCATTTTGTATTATTCCTTTTAAGACCTTTTTTCATGTGCCAATTTGATTCAGCAACTCTTTTCTTAGAAGTCTCATTTCTTCCTATTGTATTACTTGTGCCAATATTTTGATTCCACTCTCATGTATAAGAACATTGGAATAATTCATCTATAGAATCAGAAAAACTAGGCTCTCCATCTAAATCATCACCAATTTCTAATGCAGCAATTCTGTCATGAATCGTCTGATTAGTCTCAACACCACCTCTACTGCCAAAAGTAGCTGATGAAGGAGCAACATCATATTCCCCGGTTGCCACACTATCTCCAAACATAACATTTAATTTTCTCTCAAGTTCTAATTCAATACCAGTTTATCGAAAGTTCTTTTCAGCTGGATTAGCCTGCAACATTTTAAAATAATGAGTATTATCAATGACATAAACTTATAAAAAAAGTTTTTGAGTAAAGAAATATAATATTAAACTAACTTTAATATGCTCTTCCCACCACATATTAACAGCAAAAATTGTTTTTTTCACAGGATCCCAACCTAGTCCAGTCTCTTTTCCAACTAAATCTTCTATTTTCTTTTTTTTTTTTTTGGAGCATCCATTTATTTTTCAAACGATATTTATCATACTTACATTCACTTTATTCTTTTCTTGAAACTCTTCAACAACATAAATCCATCGTTGCTTATCAAAATGAGTTGAAGGTCTTAGTCTTTTTTTTTTTTTAATAGCTCTTATGCAAATATCACAAAAAATATGAGTTATATTCTTATTCCACACAACCTTGAATGTCTTACATATGCTATCTTGAGTTAGCCGGTTGTCATTATTTCTTCCCATCTACAATAAATTTAATTTGAAGCTCACAAACACAATTTTCAAATAAAGGTTACAATAAATCTTAAATAAAAGTCACAAACATATTTGTTATACGTCATATTTGCCAAATGTCATATGAAATAAACGTCATAAACATTTTAAACTCAAGTAAGTATTAAACACTTAATTTGGAAAATATATTATGCTTTCTCAATTATTGCAGATGTTTTCTAGGCATTCAAAATTTTATAGGCAGCAAAAATGAAAACCAATTTGGACCTAGAGCAAATGACCGGTCATGAGCAGGTGGACTTGGGTATGGTGCCCGCTTGAAAGCTAGTTTCTGATACAACATTAAAGCGTAACCAAAAAGACAAGTATATTTGGAATATTGCTTAGCGTAAAGGAGAATGCATAAAATCTATAGCTAATTAGAATTGATCAACTTGAATGGCAGTGACTAATGAATCAGTGCATATTAACCACAAATGTAAATTGCAGTCCATCGTGTGCTTCCTATCAACACATGCATGTGGTGCACACGAGGACCAATAACCCAAACTGGTGACTGTCAGGTCAAGCAACCCCTAGCGCCACTTGATTTATTAACACGCCATAAAAAGGTCAAATGAAAACAAAAACAAGGCAACATCAACAAACAATATAGGTTCTAACACAAGCAAATGCTTACGTGCCAAGCGCATAGAGCACCGGTTAAGTAGAACCAACAAAGTTAGGAAGCCCACGGGGAAAGAAAAGTAACTGAGATAACAGTATTAATAACATTGACGAGAACAAATAAATCGGCCCATAAACACATGTTTACCAATTTGCATGACATATGCAAAGAATCTAATCAATTAAACCATTAGAGCTGAATGTACATATGCAAAGATATTTACTGAAGATCAGGGGGAAAAAGCGTGATTCAATTAAGATAGTTTCTTTGAATTGGAATAAAATGGCACACCCATACTTCAAGAGAACAGAGGAAGAAATACAATAATATTTACCAAGGAGACAAATTTGTACCATAAATATGTGACTATGCTTCACTGATTGCTGCAAGAGTCTTAAAGGATCTGAATGGATCTGAATAAACATAAATCTATGTCAAATCTGAAGTTAAACGTAGTTCACTCTAGAGCCCAATGAGACTTCTGTTTGTCAAATTCTAAGACTTCTGTTTTGGAATTGTTTCGTCAATAAGATCATGTGGTGTGCACAAACGCTAATTTTGGTGGAATGAATTTTGTAGGCACCCGAGAGGAAGCAGCAGAGGCGGACAACATTGTTGCTTTTAAATTCCACAGCCATAAAATTAGATACATATTAGACTAGATGTGTATTAAGTTTCTTGTAACTTGAATATTACAACGGAAGCACCATATATGCATACACAATAAACAACAAATAAATATTTTATTCATTGCCAAATGTACATTAATAATAAATATTACAATAAAACACCTTGCCTCTTTAATAACCATGCAGAAGAAAAAATACAAAATCTTTTTCTTCTATAGCAACATCAAATGTAATTCTCTTTATTAAAACTATTACAAAAGCAAGTTTTGCAAAGGTCGGATACATGAAAGCATAAACACAAAGGTAAATCAGTTCATTTCAAGTTATAATGGTAAATTTATAATGATGAATTGTATTAAAAATAGTATTGTAAGAAAGTAGGGAGAGAAAAATTTAAGGTTCATTAATGTTTATGATTTATTAGCCTAGCAAATTAAAACTATAGGATTTTAAGTATGGAATTCAATATTTTGCTTAAAAAAGAGTTTGGAATTCAAATTTGTGTCATTGACTATTTAATTGAATAAATTACAAAGAATAATAGAAATTGAAAAATAAAACTATATTTATATAAAATTGTTATAATAATAATACAAATAGATCTTTGCCTAAGTGGTAATATACCCATTCCCTCATAATTAAGGGAAGGAGTTCATTACTATTTGTATTCTCAAAAGGTGTTATGTTCCCAAATGGTTCAAAGTTAAATAGAGTGAATCTAAAAAATTAGCTTTGGTTCACCATTTCTTTGACTAATTTTGATCAAAGTGATTTTTGGATTGTAACCAAACTAAAAATAAAATTGATTTCCAATTTTTTCACTCGAGCCAATTGATCTAGCCTAATTCTCAAAACTTTGATTAAAATTTTCTAACTCTTATATATGATTATTAACACACTTATTAGTCGTTAGTGTCCTTGCTTCTATTGAGAACCCCTTGATTGGTGTCAATATCAATACAATTTAGTTCTTGCTATTAAACATATTTATGTGCTAGGCTAACTATCAAATAATGTCCATATTTTATATGCTAATTAGGAGCAAAAATCTTGACATCACAAGTCTTGTAAGAAAGGTAAGCATAAGCACAAAGTTTACTATAAGTTAAGTGTCCTAGGTGTAAGTCATAATCTAAAATAACTTATGAGTTCCCCTCTCTTAACAACCAATAATAAAGTTAGGATCAAACAAAATACGAATGTAAATTTTTTGTTTACATTAATTTTACATTGATCATGTATGGAGTAAGAGTAAAATGAAAATTTTGAGATGGAACAAATTTATTTTTTCACTTAGTATAAGTCTAACAAAAAAAAAAGGTAAACAAAAATAAAAGCGAATTCCAAATAGTTGTGACTTTTGACTTGTGACTTAGGGAGACAAAAAGACTTTGACTAAATTGGATAGCCAAAAGGGTACGTCTTAATCTTTTTTATTACATTTAGAAATAAATTCACAATTTATAATTCTTGAAAGATAACGTGATATGAATTTAATTTTTTTTATTTAATCAATCTAAACTAATATAAAAAGAGAATTATACAAAATCTTAAAAAAAATAAAAATAAAGTGCTCCAAATTAAATTAATTATTATAGAATTTGGACTCTATAAATTAATTAGGAACAAAAAAAATTTGCCTAAAATGAAAATTGAACCAAAATAGACACAACATTTTTGCTCTAAATTTTGATTTTTCTAAGATATTCTCTTTATATACATGTACAAAGCAAGTTCAATCAGAGTGTCAACTTTGGAATGTGGTAGCTAAAGATGGAGATCATGCTAGTTCAAGATGACATTGACATAGCACTACTAGGGAAGCAGAAAAAAATCAGAGAAGATGTTAGATAAGGAGTTTGATGGTCTTAACAAAAATGTCAGATCAGGTATCATCTTAAATCTTTTTGATGAGATTTTAAAAGAAGTAGGTGCTAAGGTAACTGCTAAGGATTTATGGGAGAAATTAAAGGCTTTGTATATAAAAAAAACAGTATAGAACATACTTTATTTAAAGCAAATTTTGTATATGCTTTGTATGCTTGAAGTATAATCTATATTGTTGTATATTGATAAATTTGATTCTTTGCTTATGGATTTGAGTAATATAGATATTTATATTGAGGATAAAGATCAAATCCTGTTATTATTGTATTATCTTCCTCATTTATTTAAGCATTTCAGAGAAATAATACTTTATAGTAAATAAATACTATTTCTTATAAAGAAATTAAGTCTATTTTGAAGTTGAAAGACCAAATTGACAAGGATATAATTGGAGAGAGTAATAGTGGTCAAGTTGACAGCTTGATGATTTGAGGCAAATCAAATAAAAGGGATGTAAATAGTTAAAGATCCAATAGATCTAAATCCAAACATAAAAATTTGGTGCGCAATTATTGTAAAAGGAAAGGATACATCAAAGCTAACTATTTGAAGCTGAAAGCCAAGGACAAGGAGAAGCACAAAAGTAATGAGTCAGTTTAAGCTAGTGTTATAAAAGATAAAAGTGACAAAATTATTTTCTTTATTAATGATAAATCAAGGTTTGCTCATGAATGAATCTTGAATTCTAGTTACAAGTACCATATGTGTCCCAATAGGGATTAGTTTTCCGCCTATGAATTTGTTGAAGGTGGAGTTGTTATGATGAGCAATGATGTAGCTTGAAAAATTGTTGGGATTGGTATAGTTAGAATCAAGACTAATTGATGTTATGAGAACACTTACACAGGTCAAACATGTTCTAGATTAAAAGAAGAATCTCATCTTTTTAGGAACACTTGAAGCTCTTGGCTATAGGTACATTGGTAAAGGTGGAGTTCTGAAAATCAGTAAAGGCACTCTCATTGTCATGAAAGCTTATAGATCTGAAAATTTGTATATTCTACAGGAAACTACAATTATGGGTACTACTGTAATCTCTATAGAGACAAATGTTATGAAGTTATGGCATATGCGATTGGGACACATGAGCGAAAAGGGTTTATCTATGTTGAGTGAAAAAGGTCTTTTGTGTGGACAACGTACTGGGAAGTTGAACTTTTATGAGCATTGCATCTTTAGGAAGTAGAAGCATGTTAGTTTCAAGTCTTTAGCAATTCATAAGACAAAAGGCACTTTGGATTATATTCACTCGGATCTTTAGGGGTCATCTCGCATTTTGTCAAAAGGTAATGTCAGGTACATGTTGACTTTCATTGATGATTATTTAAGGAAAGTTTGGGTTTTTTTTCTGAAGCACAAGAATGATGTTTTCTAAACATTCAAGAAGTGGAAAACATTGATTGATAAGCAAACAGGGAAGCAAATCAAGTGGCTCAGGAAAGATAATGACTTGGAATTTTATAAAAGTGAATTTAATGAATTTTGTGAAAATGAAGGCATTGTTTGTCATCTTATAGTCAAATGACTCCTCAGCAGAATGATGTTGCTGAACATATGAACAGAACACTTTTGGAGAGAGCTCACTATATGATCTCCAATACTAGTTTATTAAAAGACTTTTGGGCAAGGTAGTCTCTACGACTTTTCATATCATTAATCATGCACCTTCAACATCTATAAAGTTCAAGACTACAGAGGAACTCTGGTCAAGTACTCCTACCAATTACTCTAATTTAAAGATATTTGGATATCTTACATATATGCATGTAAATGATGGGAAATTAGAACCTAGAGCTAAAAAGTGCATTTTTCTTAGGTACACATCTCAAGTGAAGTGATATCATTTATGGTGCCTTAACCCAGCAATATTTGTGATTAGCAAAGATGTTACATTTAATGAATCCTCTATGTTACATCCAAAAAGAGAGTCTTTTATGTCATCTGATGCAGGTAAAGGTGACAGTGCACATAAGAAAGTGGAGTTTAAAGTTGTGAATCAAGATGTTCAATAATGGAGTCCTTACATTTAGTCAGATTCATCAGATATTGTAGATTCCTCTAAAGACAAATAAAAGGATCATTCCATAGCCAAAGACAAACCAAGAAGAGAGATTCGACCACCACAGAGATATAATGACTATGTTTTTATGTTCTTTCAATTGCACAGGAGACTAGTGAAAATGGCGAGCCATCTACATATTCTGAAGTTGTTTCAAGTGTTGACTCATCTAAGTGGTTGGTTGCAATAAATGAAGAAATAGAATCTCTCCACAAGAATGACACATGGGTTCTTATGAAGTCACCTTCAAAAAAGAGAATCATTAGTTGTAAATGAGTCTTCAAAAAGAAAAAAGGTATACCAAGGGTTGAAGATGCAAGGTATAAAGCACGTTTGATTGCAAAAGGCTTTAGTCAAGTACAAGGTGTTAAACATAATTCGATACATGTCTTGCTTACTTTGGTGGCCATGTATGATTTGGAGTTAAAGCAACTAGATGTTAGACAACTTTCTTATATGGTGAGCTTGAGGAGCAAATGTGCATGAAGTAGCCTTAAGGTTTTGAAGATGAAGGTAAGGAAGACCATGTTTGCTGGTTAAAGAAATCCTTGTATGGATTAAAGTAGTTTCCAAGATAATGGTTTAAGAGATTCAATTCCTTTATGCTAGGTCATGGTTACTTCAGGAGTATGCATGATAGTTGTGATTACTTCCAAAAGTTAAATGATGACTCATTCATTTACTTATTGTTGTATGTCGATGACATGCACATTGTTACCAAGAATTTGTTAGAGATTTACACTTTGAAAGTGCTTTTGAATGGTGAATTTGGAATAAAAGACTTAGGAGCAACAAAGATGATTCTTGGTATGGAAATCAAAAGGAATCATAAAGGTGGTAAGTTATATTTAACCTAGAAGAATTATGTTGAGAAAGTCTTGGAATGATTTGGTATGAAAAATGTCAAATTTTGTCAATAATCCCATTGTTAGTCATTTTAGATTATCAGCTGCTCAATTATCAAAGACAAATGAAGAGAAGAGGCATATGAAAAGGGTTTCATATTCAAGTGTTGTCAATAGTCTTATTTATGTAATGGTTTACACATGTCTAGATATTTCACAAGCAGTTAGTGTGGTTAGCAGGTATATGTCTTCTCCAAGCAAATCATATTGGCAAGCTGTGAAATGGATTCTCATATACTTGCGAGGTACTTCAATCACATGTTTGGCGTTTGGTAAAAAAATTAGATGCATTTGATAGTTTTATTGATTCTGATTATGCCGCTAATCTTAATATAAGAAGATCTCTTACAAGCTATGTATTTTGTGTAGGTGGTTCTACTGTTAGTTGAAAAGCTACTTTGTAACATGTTGTTGCTTTGTCTATTACTGAGAAAAAATGCATGGCAATGACTAAGGCAATCAAAGAAGCCTTATGGTTAAAAGGCTTGTATGGTGAGCTTAGTTTGTGTCAAGATGTTGTTACCATCCATTGTGATAGTCAAAGTGTAATATACTTGACTAAGCATCAAATGTATCATGAGAGAACAAAGCATATTGACGTGAGGTATCACTTCATTTAGGAGACAATTGCTAAGAGGTATCACTTCATTCAAGAGATAATAGCCGAGAGAAAGGTTTCAATCCAAAAAAATTAGTACCAAAAACAATCATGTAGATATGTTTACAAAACCTCTTCCAGATGTTAAGTTCAAGTAGTGCTTGGACTTAGTTGATGTGCTATGATGATTTGGGAGTTTATGAAAAAGGTGGAGTATTATTACTATGGCTACATATGAAACTTAAGCCAAGGTGAAGATTTGTTAAGTTGGTGGCTAAAACCCCATACCAAAAAATTGAGCAAAGTTAGTTGATTTTATTCCTTATAAATAAAGAGTAATATAACGTGTTGTAAATAAATACAAAAAGAAGAAAATTAAGGGAGTTAAAACTCCATGAGCTTTTAATCCATTATTTGGACTTTTGTTAACTAGGCTCACAAAAAGTTCTTTTTGTATTTTTCACTTTAATAATATTTGTTCCCACTTTTGCCTATAGATGTAAGTCAAATTGACTAAACCACGTAAAATTTGTTGTCTCTTGTTTTCAATTTTTTTTTCTTACTTTTGTTATTATCTTTAAGGGCTATAACATGGAGCTTATCCCTTAACAATATTAAGTTTCTTGTAACTTGAATATTGCAATGGAAGCACCATATATGCATACACAGTAAACAACAAATAAATATTGTATAAATATTACAATAAAACCCCTTGCCTCTTTAATAATGGTTTAGAAGAAAAAAATACAAAATTTTTTTCTTCTATTGCAACATAAAATGTAATTCTATTTTCTAAAACTATTACAAAAGCAAGTTTTGTAAAGGTTAGACACATGAAACCATAAATACAAAGGTAGATTAGTTCATTTCAAGTTATAATGGTAAATTTATAATGATGAATTGTATTAAAAATAGTGTTGTAAGAAAGTAGGGAGAAAAAGATTTAAGGTTCATTAATGCTTATGATTATTAGCCTAGGAAATTGAAATTGTATGATTTTAAGTATGGAATTCTTTTTTTTTTTTTTTTGCTTAAAAAAGAGTTTGGAATTCAAATTTGTTTCATTGAACATTTAATTGAATAAATTACAAAGAATAATAGAAATTAGAAAATGAAATTATATTTATATAAAATTGTTATAATAATAATACAAATGCTTCTTTGCCTTAGTAGTAATATACCCATTCCCTCATAATTAAGGGAAGTGATTCATTGATAATTGTATTCTCAAAAGGTGTTATGTTCTCAAATGGTTCAAAGTTAAATATAGTGAATCTGAAAAATTGGCTTTGGTTCACCATTTCTTTGACTGATTTTGATCAAAGTGATTTTTAGGTTGTAATCAAACTAAAAATAAAATCAATTTTCAATTTTTTCACTCAAGCTAGTTGATCTAACTTGATTCTTAAAACTTTGATTGAAAATTTCTAACTCTTATCTAAGATTATTAACACACTTATTAGTGGTTATTGTCCTTACTTCTATTGAGGAACCCTTGATTGGTGTCAATATCAACAATACTTAGTTGTTACAATTAAACATATTTCTGTGCTAGGCTAACTATTAAAAAACATCCAAATTATATCTACTAATTAGGAGCAAAAAATCTTGACATTACATGTCTTGTAAGAAAGGCAAGTATAAGTACAAAGTTTACTATAAGTTAAGTGTCCTATGTGTAAGTCATAATTTAAAATAACTCACGAGTTCCCCTCTTTTCATGACTAACAATAAATTTAGGATCTAATAAAATATGATTGTAAATTTTTTGTTTACATCAATTTTACTCTAATCATGTATAGAGTAAGAGTAAAATGGAAATTTTGAGATGGAATAAACAATAATTAGTCAAATAAATTTTAACATTAGTTTATTTTAAAAGGAAAATAAATTAGAATTCTTTTTATATATATTTATCAAAATTTTATATTATTATATTGAATTTTTTAAAAGGAATTAATGAAGATGCAAAACTTTAATTTTTAAAGAATCCAATTATTTGCAAGAATTTTATTTTTGTACAATAAATATTATTTTATTTATATTTGTAATTAAAATTGCATATGATTTACTCAAATGTTAACTCATATTTAACCACCTAATTTAAAATATATGAAATTTTATAAATTTGGAATATTTAAAATTAAAATTATCTAATTTCTCAACAATCTAACCTAAAATCAATTTGATCCATCCATTTGTGAGTTTTGATGTTAACATTTAAGTAGTTTACATGTAATTTTAATTACAAATATAGATAAAATAATATTTATTATAAAAAAATAAAATATTTACAAATAATTACACTTTTTAAATATTAAAATTTTACATCTTTATTAATTATTTTAAAGAAATTTAATATGATAATATAATACTTATTTTGACAAAAATAGATAAAGAAAATTTTAATTCATTCGCCTTATGAGATAAACCAATGTTAAATCTTAACTAACTAATTATTGGTCAAATGGTTGTAATATAATTTAATATTTTAACAAGGTGGTCAAACTTTTGGTTTCACCTTTTTTTTTTTTTTTAAATGGCAAGAGAATTTGTACCCAGTTACCTCAAAGTACGGTAACTCACAGTGTACACCGAATTGATATACACAAACCATTTGCTATCCAACTTTACAAAAGAATGGCCCTGCACAATACGTAGATGGCCGCATAATTATACAAAATCTGACCCGTAATGTTTTGTGAACTTGATCCAGCCCAGTGAATCCTCCGGCTTCGGTTTCTCATATATTTCAACGCCTTTGACACTTCAATTTTATTGTGGTGATAATTAAGACAGAACCATGGTGTACCTTTTACTTGGTCATAAAATGTGGCGGTGACAGAAAATTTATTTGGGACATGCTTGGAAGCTGCAATATGAAATCCACACACACGGCAGGCTACATATTTATGTTTTGTCAAACCCGGGTTCAACAAGTTAACTCTTGTCCGTCAAAAGAATTTTTTTTTAAAAAAATAGTATACAGGCTTGTTAGACCCAAAAATAGATGTTGAATACATTATTTTAAATGTTCAATCGATCTAACAGTCAGATGAATAAATTGACTACCCAAACTCCAAATCAATTTGGTTCTCTTATTCAACTGGGTAAAAAAAAAAAAATTCAGAGAAAATTGATCAATTTAGTAATAAAAATTTTGTTTTTTGACTTTTAAAAAGTGTATATAATTATATTATTTTATTAAAAATTCTTATATATATATATATATATATATATATATATATATTATTTTAAAAATATTTTTATTTTTTATAATATAAAAAAAATTAATTATTATTATTATTTTAAATAAGAACTAACTCATTGATTTAACTATCAAATTAATAGTTTAACCATTAATCTGTTGAACCTTAAATTAGATTAAAGTCTGATCTTGGTTTTAAAAACTATAGTTAGATATTATTAAAATATATTTAATTTAAAAATTTTTCCATAAAAACAAATTTATATTTACAATCTATTATCAATAGATTCTTTACACTGTTCAATGCATAAAGAATTTGTTGCAGTTAATACAATCAAAATTAATTTTAAAAGTAAATACACTTGTGGAACTTAGATATTATTTGCAATGTGACTCTACCTTGAGTAACTTATGTGAAAAATCAACAATTAATAAATTTTACTTTAATTACTTTTTTTTATAAATAAATGTTAATTAGGAATTTTTTTTATATAAAAATATGAATCTATGATAATAGGCCCGCAAATTGAATTTGACATTAAACCTTTGCTATTGTTGTTGTTGTTATTGTAAGCATACAAATTACAAAAATTTTGAGAAATTAAAAAATTATTAGGAGACAAAGCTAACAAGAATAAAAGGCATATTGTTCATAAATTGTCTTGTGTAAATAGGGAGCATGTTTTACATGAAATTTTAGTTAATAGACAGAATGAACCCCACTTCCAATAGGCTGTAGAACTTAGAATATTCAGTAATAATGGTATGGCTAGAAGCCTAGATGATTTTTTTTTTCGTTTAATTTATACAGGCATTTCTGAAACTAAAAGATCATTCTAAGTCTGAATGTTTATAATCTAGTGAGGTATTTTGCCAGGTGGTGCTTTGGGCGTCTGCGGTGATCCTCTAGGATGGTCCCTATCCCTACCCGCACTCCTCAAAATTCGAGCTTGTGGCCACTCTTTATTTTCAGTATTTTGCTTTGTAGACCTGTAGTGCTGATGGACAATTGCTTCATGTATCTGCTTCAGCTTCATTCCTGTTCACATATTGGAAGATTTATTTTATTTTTCACATTATTTAATGGTTATGCAAGTAATCTGGAACCAAAATTTGACGAGAAACAAAATTAATATTTCAGGGTAAAGCAATTTTTTTGCATGTAATGTATTGCAAAATAGAATTTTGCATATGTATACATGTAGAATTGCCCCTTTACATGTGTGTTTCTTTTCTTCTTCTTCTTCTTCTTCTTCTTCTTCTTCTTCTTCTTTTTAGATGCATCAAAAAATTAAAGATGTTTTTGCTAAATTGAGAATATTAGTCTATATTTAATTAATTGGAGATGATAACAATTCAAACTATTGATACAAATGTTTGTGCATACGAGTGAGCTTCAACAATCATATCCTTGTGACCTTTGTAAGCATTTGCAAGCAATCATATCCATTTTAATAGATCAATATATCCTTGTGTTTCCCTCTATGATCTCATAAAACAATCATGAGAGGCATGGAAGCATAAGAGGAAACCAAAAAGAAAAAAAAAAAAAAAACAATCCAAGTGTTCCAATTCTTTGATTTGCTTGTTCATGATCTCCTATGGCTCACATCACACATGTAAGTTTCTTGATCACTATAAACCTATAATTAACAAGGCAATTAGCATGATCCAGCTATGTGTAATTCAGTGAACTTAATTACCTTCAATCGGAATAGGTGATCCACCAATGCAGCCATCCGATCCAAGCAGTAGAATTACAAGCAGCCCGTAGCAGAAAGCACTGGAGAGTTTTACCATCATTGAGAGAGCGCAGTAAATGGCATCAAATTAGATGACTCATGTGGGCAGTATTTATACCTGGGTCGATATATGTATATATATATCCGGCCCTGCTTCACTCTTTCTGCAAATGTGTTGATTGCATTTGATAATTTCAAGTGCTCGACCAAAAATGTCTAAGGGTAGAAATTTCGCTGGAAAGAGCTCGTAGCTACACCAGCCATTTGATATCCACTTTGGATCATGGACTTTTCAAACGGGGTATGGTCCACACAGGCATACATTTCAACGCCGTTGACACTTCAATTTTACTGTGGTAATAATTAAGACAGAACCATTGTGTGCCTTTTACTTGGTCATCAAATGTGGCGGTGACAGAAAATTTATGTTTTGACAAACCCGGGTTCAACAGGTTAACTTGTGTCCGTTAAAAGAATTTTTCAAAAAAATAGTATACAGGCTTGTTAGACACGAAAATACATGTTGGATACATAGTTTTAAAAACCCGGCCGGTGAGATCAATAAATTGACTGTTCAAACTCTCAATTCAATCAATTCTCTTATCAAATTGAAAGAATAATTTAACGAAAACCAAGAGTCAACATTAAAAATATTTTTTTTCAAGAACTTGTATATAATTATATTATGTTATTAAAAATTTTTATAAATATATACTTAAATATTATTTTAATAATATTTTATTTTTTATAGTATAAAAATATTAATTATATTTTTTAAAAACAAAAACTAACCCACCAGTCTACCAACCATTAACTTGGTGAATTAGACTTTAAATTGAATTAGATTTGATTTTGATTTAAGAATTATAATTGGATATAACTTAAACATAATTAATCTAAAAATTTTTTTATTAAAAATAATTCTTTTCATAGAAAAATACATTAGGTAGAAAAAAAAAAGCCAAAATGCAAATAATAAAAAAAAACTAAAGTCACTATTGGGGAAAAATCTTATGAAACAATTTTATTTCAAATAATGAACAACAAACCCATGCCACAATTATAAGTTACTTTTTTTTTTCTTAATAAAAATTTTATTTTTAATATATTTTTCAATTAATATATTATAATTAACACATATATTACATTATATGTTCTAAATTTCTTTTTAGTTTTTAAATCCAAAATTAAGAATTTAAACAACTCTATCATTAAATTTTGTAGTTAATGACCCACTTGTCCTAAATTTATAAGAGTTAATATGTCCCGATAGCTCGGCAAAGGTCATTAATTCATCCATAACACCTAATGCAAAAATGTGTGGCAAAGTTGCAAACACTCTATCACAGCCGCATCTGGTGGTAGAATTGTTGGTTTTTTCCTAACTTCAAACTCTAAGATTTAGACCTTTGTCTGAACTAATAAAAAGAACAAGGAAAAAGAAAATTTAAGGACTGCCTCTTACAGGAATTGTACATGACAATTTAAATATTATTTTCTTACCCAATTGGATTCGTTGGTGTCTTTTGTTTCTTTTGAGTATGAAATTTTCTACTAATTGATACACAAATTTTATGGCACAAAGAAAAAGCAATGGCAACGAAACATGTGGAAACAGCAACGAATCATGTGGAAACGACAACTTGTAATATTTCTATTTTGCCTGTGGTAGTTTTCTTTTCTTTTAACTTGCATCAGATATTTTGTTAATGGTACTAAGCTATACAAATGTTTGAAAGACAGTGGAGAAAGACTATCATCCTAATCTAATTACTTACAATAATTTGATTAATGGCCTTATAAAGAAGGACGTCAGGTTGAAAACTTATAGAAAACACACCCACCTTACAAATAAACATCACAATTAAATATAAGGTCATCTTAGTCTGAATGAAAAATCTCCTGGTCATAAACATGTAATATCACCTCAAGATTCAATTCAATTAAAAAACTTAAATTGTTGGATGAAATTCAAGAATGCATTGTATATTAAGCTCTAAGACAACTCAATGTCAAATCAATTGGGCAAAAATATTTTTTGATTTAATGTTGGAAAGGAGTTGTCAACTTAATTTTATTGTTTACAATAACAACTATCAAAGATCTATGTAAACTTGTAAACTAAAATTTGGTGAGAGAGAGGGTTACGAGCCAAATGTTGTGGCCTGTGACAAAATCATTGATTGTGTGTGCAAGGAGAAGTTCCTAAGAGAGGTCCCGAATCTTTCCTCCAGAATGCTGAGCAAAGGCATTAAGCATTTTACCTTATGTTTTCAGCTCCAACTCTTTAATTCACACGTCGTGTAATTTAAGCAGGTGAGAGGATGCTATTAGGATACTTGATGAAATTGCTGAGAGTAATACGAATATCATGCAATAAGTATTGATTCACTTAACAAAATATGGAAAGTGAATTTCAGTTCAAACGTGCTAAACAACACTTTCATTTCAAATACAATGAATTCAGTCAAACCATGTTGGTCAACTGTTTCTGTCATTTAAAATGGGTGGATTTTGGTTTTGCTAATGTTACAAGAATGTTCAAACTTGGTCATGAGCCTAATGTGTTCACTCTTAATTCCCTTCTCAATGGTATTATTGTGGATGAAAAGCCATGTGAAATTTTTTTGATGAGATGTTGCGCAAAGGGTACAAACTTGATTTAGTTACTTATACCAGTTTAGTCAATGGATTTTGTGCAGAAGGTCAAATCTCCCAAGCTGTGAGTGTATTTGATTTGATGTTCAAAAAGGGCTACTGACCTAATTTATCTGTCTACGACACCCTTGTCAAAGGTTTGGGCAGATCTGGAAACTATAATGTAGCTTGTCAGGTGCTCAAGAAGTCGAAAGAAGGTGATTTTGAGCCAAATGTAGTGGTATACAGCACTGTCATTGATGGTCTTTTTTGTTAACGAAATATGCAAGAAAGGGATGATTTCTAAGGCAGAACAAGTGCTCAAAAAAATGATCCTCAAGGGCATAGAGCCAAATGTTTTCACATACAATGCTTGGATGAATGGCCTATGTTCACACAATCAAATGGATGAGGCTATTAAATTGTTCAAAGTAATGCAGGGGAACAGATCAGATATTGACGTTGTCACATTTATTATTCTTATTGATGGCTTTCTTAGAGTTGGCACGGATAAAGTTGCAAGAATTTTGTTTTCTATTCCATCAATTGAAGGATTTTTGCCAGCATTCCTTCATATAACACTCGATCAAAGGACTTTCTAAAGGAGGGCAGCTCAATGATACATATGAGTTATCTAGGACCATGCATATGCATGGCTTGTTGCCAAATGAACACTCTTACAACATAATGATACAATGTTTCCTAAACAACAAGGAAATATGAAGTGCAATTCTTCAAGAAATGGTTTATAGGGGGCTCTCTGCAGATTCAACCATGCCAAGGTTGTTGAGGAATTTGGTTTCTTACGGCAAGACTGCAGGGATTTTTTTTTTGAAGGCTATTAATGTTGCAGGGCTCTCTAGTCTTGGTATTCCATGGAATCAAGGTTGCTACTTCTCTTGATGGTGATGACTTCACATCATTTTTCTCTTTAATTCATCTTATTATTTGAGCATTTCCCATTTTTACTTTGTAGATGATGGTGTTGTTAATTGATCTTCTTTTATACATCCGAGTTTATTGTGCTTCGCTATGAATCCCTCTTGGCATACTGATTTGTAATTTCTGTTGCTCACTAGACGTTGGTGAAAGTACGTTCCTGTAGGCAAAATGGTTAAGCCGAGAATTTGCATAAGAAGATTTTAAAAAACAAAGTTATGATGCTAGTTCAATGAGCTATATTTGTTTCAAACATTCTGCCAGAGGTATAACTAGCTCCTTTTATGAATTTAAAATTGTTGCATATGCCAAGATCAAAGTCAAATCTTAAACTACAGAGAGGGAACCTAGTTTCTTTTCTATGTAGTACCAATCTTTGCTGGAGGGATGGTGTTATCTGCATCAAATTTACTTGGCTTACAATCCATTGCGTACGGCATATTTCTTGACAATGGTATTAGGACTGCTTCAGAAAGCTTGTTTGTGGACTTAAAGGCACAATAAATGTATACATTGCCATTGAGTTATTAATGCAATGGCTTATGCTGCTGTTTTCTTAATTTCTTGTCGCTGTTCTTCTAGAAGTGGAGCAACAACCCTTGTTTCAAAAAATTATGGAGCAGAATTGGAGTCATCTTAGTCTCGATGATCCCCTCTGATGTTAACAAAGAAGAAAGGACCTCATTGAAAGAAGAATTGCAGAGAAGAAGACGAAGAACTCTTTTTTGCTGTAAAAGTTCTGCAGATAATGACAACACAATCATTTCATTCAGAGTACCCTTTTTAAGGGATTTGACACATTGATTGAGTACTTCCATACTTCCATGTTGACTTCAACAAGTAATTTGAATGCGACAAACTTCACCTGATCCCACTATCTTTGAATTGATGTTTCTGCTTTTGCAAGAGTAACATAAGCATGTACTTTTCAAGTTACAATAAGACTGAACATTGCAATCAAACTAAACAACAAAAGGAGTGTTTGCCGTAAAGTTCATTCTGCTTTCTTGATCAGCAAGTTTCCCATCTTCTTCTTCACTTCAAGGTTGCATTGCTAGATTGGAACAGGATTGAAACTAGTTCTGTCAACACCCTCTCTCTTTTCAATCAGATTGTATGACGAGCCTTTGCCTTTAATTTTCAACTTTACAAATCTTTTTTGCAGCAATTGCCAGGATGAAGAGATCACGTTTGCAGGCTGTAGGCTGCCTTTGATCGGCACACTTCTGTATCAATTAGAGTGCTTGAAGTTGCCATTGCAGTAAATTCTAGTTCTAATAAATGTTTTTTCTATGGTGCCCCATAGACGCGGTGCATGACCACCTGAAATGTGAGCAATAGCTGCTGAATTAAGGACCTTGTGACAATGGGCCCAAGGCCCATTCGAAGCCTAAACGGTTCCCCAGCTTGATGCAAGCTAGCAACCCACGGCCTCACTGCATTCACAAGGGCATTCTCCATTACCATGCCTGCAACCCTTGTCAATTAGCAGTCCACACTCTATTACTCATAACAAAGTATTGATAGGGTTCAACCCACTCTGTGTCCATCAATCAATAAGAGCCCACTAAAGGACCTATAAATACCCTAAGCCTCCAAGGATTCTAAGTAATTTCTTTCCCTTTTCCTTATTTCCTAAGTTTCTTTCCTTTTGGGCTGGAGCCTAACACTCCCATAGCCTTTCTTTGTCTTACAATAACACAAGCCCACTAGACTAGAGAACTCTTCATCACCTATCTTTGAGCTAATTGTGATCCATTTAGATACAAGGCACTAAGATTTACAGAATGAAACATATGAGAAGATAATACTATTTACGCTTGGATTCACCCTTAGGAGCCCAACTAAGAGCTTATAAGCAGCACATAAAACATTGAAAACATTTATGGAAGAAAGAATATTAAAACAATAAATATAGCTGAAGGCAAATGAAAGGGTATGTAAAACAATGGTGGGTGCTATATATTGCTCTTGTTGATCTTGACAATACAACAACAGTTATTTCCATTGTTGCTAAAGCTGATTGTGTGGAATGGTGAAAGGTTAGCTATCTTTGCCCATCTTATAGTTGCTGGTTAATGGTTCAAAAATATGCATTATCCTAGGCGAGGAGATATAGACCCACAATGGCTATATGATAAAAAAAAAAAAAAAAACCCTAAAGACTTTAACCCATGTTAAATTATAATATATGATTCATATTTTATTATTCTTTTAACAATTTGATCTTTTAGATAGAATAGTCTCTTGACATCATATTAAGATCTTTATAATCAAATAGTTTTATATTTAAATCACATTACCCTCACATTTACTTTCTTTTTTTTATATTCTTAAAAATAATAGTTTAAACTTTCTTAATAATAAAAATATTATATATTCATATAATGATAGAAATTTAATAATTTTACAAATTAAAAATTAGACTAGAGTTTTATTATTTCAAGAATTACAAAATTACATAATAAGTCAACTCTTTTACAAAATGAGAGAAGTCAATTCTTATATGAAAAAAATTCTCATGAAATTGTGCAGATGATAGCTTCACCATTCAGGCAACACCGCATAGCAATGAGGGGATATTCGTTAACCATAGTTTTTTGCCTAATTTTTATACCCAAAATGTTCTCTAGGATCACGAGGGAATCATGCTTTGAAAAATGGCAGAGATGCAAAAAATTCCAGTATCCGTGGTAATTTAAGGGGTAAGACATACATTTATGATGACCTATATTTAGTGGAGAAGGTTTGGCAAGAGTTGGGACCACATTATGAGTCTAAGTTGGACCAAATTCCTGGCACTTGGTGGCCTAGTTCTCTTACGGTAGCAGATGTTAAATCTCCCTTGTAAAATTGGGTGTACTCTCTAACCTTCAAAAATGAAATACATTTTGTTAGTTTCTTTATGGTGTAGCTTGTGATTTGTCAAGATCATCTAGGCTAAGAGCTGAAAACAAAAGAATGAAGTAAGATTGACGTGGATATTAGTGACAACTTCATCTTAGGTGAAATTCTTGGTTGTTTTGGGAATTTAAGTTTATTGGTATTGAACATGACAAGTAATAGGCTTCAAGGAATAATTCTATATAAATTGTCCAATGTCTTATATGTTATTCTTTCTAAATATTTTCTATAACAATCTTTAACGCACCATTCCTTCTTACTTAAAATGGTCATAGGACCCCAGTTAATAGTTCACATAGTGAGTTGATATGTTAAAAATAAACCTTTGTATTGGTATTAATTAGTTTAAAAGCTGAATTAAATAAAGTTTAAGCTAATTTAATTATAATGCACTTACAACTAATGCTTCAATGTATAGAAAATAGCTATTGAAAATAAAATGAGCAATCACATAGGAATGCTAGCTAATTTTTTCCTTTCAATTATGAATATCACATTTTTTAATTATATCCCATTCTTTTCAGTACATAAATGCATACAATTGCAACCTACTTCGTCCACATAATTTCATCTTTTTCCACCAATTTAATTCTAGTTCAAATAACTAAGATCACAAAAATGATTAGCCATATACAATACAAGCTTAATCAAAAATTATTAATCAATAATAAGGATTAAAAATAAAAAGTAATTGAATAAAAAAATATAAATATAATTAAAAATTTTAAATGTTTTTTGAGAAACTAAAATAAATAAAAATTATAATTAATATCTTTTAATTTTTCAGAAATAAAATAGGTTTTTTAAACTACATTTTAATATAACAAGTCTTTTAGCAAATTTCTTATTTTTCTATACTTTTGAGATCGCAAATAATCTTTTTACTAAGAGATATAGAATCTTTCCCCGGACGGCATAAACATATAGATACTTTGTTAGCATAATGAGCAATTAGGGAGGCAATAAACTATTTTTTCAATCAAGAAAACTACAAACTTGTTTAATACAACATATCAAATCTCGGCATTACAGTCTCAAATGGAAAAATCAGATTGATTGGCATCCAAAAAGTCTTGATTAGCCACTTGATTTGTTTTTCTTGTACAAATACCTACCCAGAAGCGGGAACACAATCTTGTATTACTCTTAGAATAGAATAAATTTTCTATTGCCACATGCACGACCTCTAAGCCAGAATAAAAGTGTCATATCTAATCAACTTCATTTAGTGCTTGCAGTAAAGTGATTTGTAATTTGATTCTCTAGAAAAAAAAAAAATTTAATTTATATATTTTAAATAATTATTTAAATTAAAATTTATTTATTTGAATATAATTATTTTTTATTTTTTCTCAAATTTTAAGTAATTTATTATATCAATTATATAAAAAATTTAAAATTTAAATAATAATATAATTTATTTAAATACTTGCTTAAATTAAATATTTTTTATTTAAATATAATTTTTTAAATTTACTTTTAAATTTTTAATAACTTGTTATATAAATAGTAAAAATTATATATATAACACTTTAATTTAAATAACATTAAAACTCATTTAAATATTTATTTAAATCAAATAATTTTTATTTAAATTTAATCTATTTTTTACTTTTTTTTAATTTTAAATAATTTATTATTTTTCAATTATGTAAATTATATAAAAAATTTTAAATTGAAATAATATTAAATTTTATTTAAGTAATTATTCAAATTAAACATTTTTATTTAAATTTTATCAATTTTATTTTTTATTAAAATTAAAGGAACTTATTATTTAAATTGTATAAATTTTATAAAAAAAATTAAATTTGAATAAATCTAAAATATGTTTAAATTGTTACTTGATAGAAAAAAAAAGGGGATAGGAGAAAAGTGAATTTAATTTTAAAAGAAATAATAAGTTTACCTAGTTATACTAAAATAAAAGCAAAATTATTATTTTTTTATTATTTATTTACCTAGTCTCACTTTTTGAGGAGAGTCTACAATACTTACGTTTTTTTAGGAACAAAATTAAAGAACACCTCTTTTAATATTAAATTATAATTTTTATTAGTAAAAACCATTTTTTAATAGATCCTAGAAAAAAAAATTTGAACTAGAAGATTCTGTTAGAAACAATATGAAAAGATAATTTTCTTGTTCTAGGCCCTAAACAAATACAGGTTAAGGAAACAAAAAGGGCTGTTCTTTGTATCAATGTCTGTAAATACTAAGAGTCTGCTGCCACTTAAATGGTTACATCTAACTCTTCTCTTGTGTCAATTTTACAAGATCTTTTCTCCTTTTTTTATTTCAGAAGTTTTGTTGCCCAAGTAAATTCTGTAACCCAATTTTCCAAACTCTATACTAGAACATGGGTATACAAAGTATCCATGATCTGTAATTTCATCCCTGTATTAGCAATTTATCCTTGGTATTCAGCCTTTTCCAAACTACCGGCCTATCTGTAAGGTTATGTTCAGCTCTAAAATCCTGTCTCCCGTAGAATTTTTCTTGCATGCTGTCTTGGTGGTATGGCCCCTTCACTTCAATTTTTGCACTCTTTTAGGCAAAATTGATCCCACAATCAGAAAGTTGGATACAAACCAACTCTTCCAATTTTGCAAGTGCCAGCTTGCAGAGGAATGTTCGACACATATACACCTTATGGGAACATTTATTTATTTGTTTTAAGTAGAAATGAGAATTGAGTATGCGATCATCCGATTTCTTTC
>JBAPLJ010001988.1:0-28182 GCA_037832345.1 Rhizophora mangle | reverse complement strand
AAAGGAAAAGACAAGGACAAGAATAAGCACAAAAGTAATGAGTCAGCTCAAATTAGTGTTGCAAAAGATGAGAGTGAAGAAATTATTTTTTTTGTTAATGATAAATTTAGGTCTACTAATGAATGGATCTTAGATTCTAATTGCATATACCATATATCTCCAATAGAAACTAGTTTTTTACTTATAAATTTATTTAAGGTGGAGCTATTATGATGGGAAATAATGCAATTTGCAAAATTGCTAAGATTAGTATAGTTAGAATCAAGACTTATGATGGTACTGTGAGAACATTAACATATATCAAAAATGTTCCAAACTTAAAAAAAAATCTCATCTCTTTAGAAATATTGAAGCTCTTTGTTACAGGTACATTGATAAAGGTGGAGTTCTGAAAGTTAATACAGGCGTTCTTGTTGTCATAAAAGCTTGCAAGTTTGGAAATTTGTACATTTTACAAGGATTCATAATTACAGGTCCTACTATAGTCTCTACATCATATAATTTAAAGACATATATTACAAAGTTATGGTGTATACAATTAAGGCACATAAGCAAAAAAGGTATATCTATGTTAAGTAAAATAGGCCTTCTGTGTAGATAGTGTACTCGGAAGTCAAAATATTATGAGTATTGCAACTTTAGGAAGCAAAAGTGTGTCAGTTTCAAGTCTCCAACAATTCATAGAACAAATGGCACTTTAGATTATATTCACTCAAATCTTTAGGGGTCAACTTGCATTTTATCAAAAAGTGGTGTCATGTACATATTAACTTTCTTTGATGATTATTCAAAGTTTAAATTTTCCTTTTGAAGCACAAGAATGATGTTTTCCAAACATTTAAGAAGTGAAAAACCTTGATTAAGAAGCAAAGAGGGAAGCAGATTAAGTAGCTTAGGATAGATAATGGCTTGGACTTTTGTGAGAGTGAATTTAATGAATTTATGAAAATAAAGGCGTTTTTCACCATCTCACAATTAGGATGAATCTTAGTAAAATGGTATTGCTAAACACATGAATAGAACACTTTTGGAGGTGGTTCATTGTATGATTTTTAATGTTGGTTTGTCAAAAGACTTTTAAATAAAAGTAGTCTCTATAATTTATTCTATCATTAATCGTGCATCTTCAACATCTATAGAGTTCAAGTCTCTAGAGGAAGTCTAGTTATATACTTCATCTAATTACTCTAATTTGAAAATATTTAGATATCCTGCATATATGAATGTTAATGATGAGAAATTAGAATGTAGCTCTAAAAGTTCATTTTCCTAGTGCATATATATGGAGTGAAAGGGTATCATTTGTTATGTCTTGATCCATCAAAATTTCTAATTAATAGAGATATTACCTATAATGAATACTCTATCTTACATCCAAAATGACAGTATTCTAGTCTTTCTAATGCAAGTAAAGGTGATAGTGCACACAAGCAAGTGAAATTTAATGTTGTCAATTAAGATGCCACACAACAAAGTTCTCATATTTAGTCAAATTCATCAGATATTGTAGATTTCTCTGAAGATAAAAAGGAAGATAATTCCATAACTAAAGACAAACCAAGAAGAGAGATTCAATCACTAAAGAGACATAACAATTATATTGCTTATGCTCTTTCAATTACACATGAAACTAGTAAAGATGACAAATCATTGACATATTCAAAAGCAATTTCAAGTGTTGATTCATCTAAGTGTTTGGTTGCAATAAATTAAGAAATAGAATCTCTCTACAAGATCTCTCCACAAGAATAACATATGGGTTCTTATAAAGCCACCTTCAGAAAAAAGAATCATTGGTTGTAAATGGATCTTCAAAAAGTAAAAAGGTATACCAAGGGTCAAAGATGTAAGGTACAAGGCACATTTAGTTGTGAAAGGTTTTAGTCAGGTACAAGGTGTTGACTTTAATGATATTTTCTCACCTGTAATTAAACACAATTTGATATGTGTCTTGCTAGCTTTGGTGGCCATGTATGATTTGGAGTTAGAACAACTCGATGTTGAGATAGCCTTCTTACATGGTGAGCTTAAGGAGCAAATATACATAGGGTAGTTCCAAGGTTTTAAAGTTAAAGGTAAGGAAGACCATGTTTGTTTGTTGAAAAAATCCTTATATAGGTTGAAGTAATCTCCAAGATAGTGGTATAAGAGGTTTAGTTCCTTTATGTTAGGTCAACGTGTTTCCATTAGCATGTATGAGTTGTGTTTACTTTTAGAAATTAAATGATAGCTTGTTCATTTATTTGTTACTTTATGTCGAAGACATATTCATTACTGTCAAGAATTTATCAGTAATTCACACTTTGAAAGTGCTTTTGAACGGTAGATTTGAGATGAAAGACTTAAGAGAAGCAAAGAAGACTTTTGGCATGGAAATCAAAAGGAATCATAAAGGGGGTAAGTCATATCTAACTTAGAAAAATTATATTAAGAAGGTTTTAGAATGATTTGGCATAAAAAAATGTCAAACCTAATAGTATTCCCATTGTTGGTCATTTTGAGGTTATTAGTTGCTCAATCACCAAAGTTAGATGAAGAGAAGAGGTATATGGAAAGAGTTTTATATTCAAGTGCAGTCAACAATCTTATGTATATGATGGTTTGCACATGTCTAGATATGTCACAAGTAGTTAAAGTGGTTCATAGGTATATGTCTTGTCCAAGAAAATCAATTAGCAAGTTGTAAAATGGATTCTTAAATAATTGCAAGGTACTTCAAACACATGTTTGGAGTTTGGTGAAAATTAAGGCACATTGGTTTGTTTTATGGATTCCAACTACGCTAGTGATCTTAATAAAAGATCTCTTACAAGCGATGTATTTTGTGTTAGTAGTTCTACTATTAGCTAGAAAGCTACTTTGCAACATGTTATTACTTTGTCAACTACTAAAGTAGAATACATGGCAGTGATTAAGGTTATCAAAAAAGTCTTATGGTTGAAATGTTTGTATGACGAGCTTAGTCTACATCAAGATGTTGTTACCATCCATAATGATAGTTAAAGTGAAATACATTTGACTAAAGATCAGATATATCATGAAAGAATGAAGCATCTTGATGTAAGGTATCACTTCATTTAGGAGACGATTGTCGATAAGAAGGTTTTAATTCAAAAAATTAATACAAAAAAAAATCTTGTATATATGTTTACAAAGTCTTTTCTAGTTGCTAAGTTCAAGTAGTACTTGGACTTAATTAGTGTGATATAATAATTTGGGAGCTCATGGAGAAGGTGGAGCATTATTACTTTATCTACATATGGGACTTAAGCCAAGGTGGAGATTTGTTAAGATGGTGGCTAAAATCTCATATCAAGAAATTGAGCAAAGTTAGCCAACTTTTTTCCTTATAAATAAGAAATAATGTAGTTTGTTTTATAATTTTGGGAGTTAAACTTTAAGAGTCTTTAGTTCATTATTTGGGC
The DNA here is from genome assembly GCA_037832345.1 of Rhizophora mangle. Taxonomy (NCBI): domain Eukaryota; kingdom Viridiplantae; phylum Streptophyta; class Magnoliopsida; order Malpighiales; family Rhizophoraceae; genus Rhizophora; species Rhizophora mangle. The sequence continues at coordinate 24,757 of JBAPLJ010001988.1, read as the reverse complement.
TTTTATTAATCAGACTCTAAAAGAATTTTTTGATTTTTGTATTCTTCAATTTAATAATATTTGCTTCCACTTTTACTTATAAACGTAGGTCAAATTGATCAAATCATGTAAATTTGGAAAGGTGACTAAAGACACATTTGATTTTGCACAATATATTTCGAGGATGTACAAATCTTTTGAGATGTCTTACAGTTTCCAGAGTAAATTCACCCACAGAGAGTTTGTGATTGAATACTCATATAATTTTTTTGTGGAACAAGCTCGAGTTGATTTGGTGACAAAAGCTATATCCAATGTATATAAGGGTTGACATCTTGAATTGATGTCTGGATTGGATTTGTCATGTAACAAGCTAATAGGGGAAATACCAGCAGAACTTGGAAATTTGAGCTCGATATTGACCTTGAACTTGTCTCATAATCAATTGACTGGCTCAATTCCAAGAGCTTGGGAAAATTTGGGGCAAATAGAGAGCCTAGACCTTTCTTACAACAAATTAAGTGGAGAAATTCCTTCTGAATTGATTAGTCTACACTTTCTAGAGGTTTTTAGTGTGCATACAATAACTTCTTAGGGAGGCTTCCAGACATGGAGGGACAATTTTCAACATTTGATAACAAAAGCTATGAAGGAAATCCATTTCTTTATGGACCTCCATTAGATATAAGTTGCAGTAATGACATGCCAAAACTGCCACCATCTTCTAATGCAAGCAATGGAAAATGGAATGACATCATTGATCTTATGTCCTTCTTAGCAAGTTTCATGACATCCTACCTCATATTCTTGTTGGGTTCTTGGCTTTTCTTTATGTCAACCCTTATTAGCAACAAAGGTTGTTCTTACTCATTGAGAATTTCATAGATACTTGTCATTTCATGGTTTTTTATACTATTCCCAAATTGTTTGCTAAAGTAGTTAGAAATCTATATTTTGCCCAATTATTTTGCTAGATTATGTATTTACATAAGCAATAGTACTTTAAGTAGCAATATTGGACATGGAGTTTTTGAATTTACTTATTGTCTTCATGTTGTTGGGTTGTATGTCATTTTCTATGAATATTGGATGTTGGGAAAGAGTTGAATTCTCAACAAACAAATTAGATTAGATGTAGATCAAATTAAATACATATTAGACTAGATATTTATTTTCTTGTAGCTTGAATATTGCAGTGTAAACACCATATATGTATAAACAACAAACAATAAACAATAAATAAATATTGTGTTCACCAAATATACATAAACAATAAATATTGCAATAAAACACCTTACCTCATTAATAACAGTTAGGAAGTGGGTAACAACACTAAAGAAAGCAAAAAAAATTTTTCTTCTATAGTGACATGAAATGTAATGCTCTTTTCTAAAACTATTACAAAAGTAAGTTTTGTAAAGGCTAGACACATGAAACAACAAATAGTAAGGTAAATTAGTTCATTTCAAGTTATAATGATAAATTTATGATGATGGATAGTATTAAAAATGGTGTTCAAAGAACATAAGGAGAAGAAGATTTCAGGTTCATTAATGTCTATGATTTATTAGTTTGGGAAATTGAAACTATAGGATTTTAAGTATAGAATTTAATTTTTCACTCAAAAAAAAATTTTGTATTTAAATTTGTGTCACTAAGCATTAATTGAATAAATTATAAAGAGTAATGGAAATTAGAAAATAAAAGTATATTTATATAAAATTATTATAATAATAATACAAATAGACCTTTTCCTCAGAGGTAATGTATCCATTCCCTCATAATTAAAGAAAGGGGTTCTATGTTATTTGTAGTCTCAAAAGGTATCACATTCCCAAATGGTTCAAAGTTGAATAAAATGAATTTGAAAAATGGCTTTGGTTCACTAATTGATTACCCAACCATCCGGTTCACCAATTCTTTGATTGATTTTGACTAAAGTGATTTTTGGGTTATAATCATTAGTCATTTCTAGGAAAACAAAATAAGTACATTAATATGAAACAAAACAAATATTTCAAATATTTTTTTGATTTCGATAAAAAAAAAAACTAGAACTTAAAAATGATAACTAATAAATATATCTAACAATAAATAAAACAATGAACACCAAAAAAAGTTAGTACCAAAAGAAGTAATCTTGTATTTATTAAGTTTTTTGCTTCTTAAGTTGATAATGCAATCTATGTAACTTAGCTTGTTTATTTGTTAATCCAAAATAAATTTCTCTATTTTTATTATCTAAGATTAACTCTATTGTATCAATAAAAAAAATCATAATCTTCTTCAACATATGGTAGAGAATGAATATTGTTCATGACCTCATGTATAAAACAGTTTGGCAAGCCTTTTTTCCTATTTTGAGCAACACTATCAACCAATTGATTAATTGTTGCTTTAATAGCAGATGCCCCCTCCTGATTGTCGCTTTGTATTATTCCTTTTAAGACCTTTGTTCATGTGCCAATTTGATTCAACTACTCTTTTCTTATAGGTCTTATTTCTTCCTACTATATTACTCGTGCCAATATTTTGATTCCACTCTCATGTATTAGAACATTGGAATAATTCATCTATGGAATCAGCAAAGCTAGGTTCTCCATCTAAATCATCCCCAAAAGTAGCTAATGAAGGAGCAATAGCATAATTGCCAGTTGCCACAGTCTCCCCAAACATAACATCTAATTTTCTCTTAAGTTCTGGTTCAATACTAGTTTGATGAAAATTTTTCACAGTTGAATTTGCTTGCAACATTTTAAAATAATTAGTATTATCAATAACATAAACTTATCAAAAGAAATTTTTTTGATTCAAGGAATAGAATGTTAAAACCAACCTTAATCTACTCTTCCCACCATGTATTAATAGCAAAAATTGTTTCTTTCAGAGGATCTCATCCCAGTCCGGTCTCTTTCCCAACAAATCCTTCTATTACTTCTAATCTTTGTTTAATGCATCCTACTTATTTTTCAACTGATATTTGTCATACTTACATTCACATTTTCTTTTTACGAAACTCTTCAACAACATAAATTCATATTTGCTTATCAAAATGAGTTCTAGGTCTTAGCTTTTTTTTGATGGCCCCTAAGCAAAATCTCATAGAAAAAATGAGTTACATTCTTATTCCACACAACCTTGAATGTCTTACTTGTGCTGTCTTGAGTTAGCTTGTTATAATTATTTCTTCCCAGCTACAATAAATTTAATTTGAAGCCCACAAACACAATTGCCAAATAAAGGTCACATAAAATCTTGAATAAAGGTCACAAACATATGTGTTGTATAGGTCATATTTGCCAAATGTCATATGAAAATATATTATGATTTCTCAATTATTGCAAATGTTTTCTTAATGTTTTTTAGGCATTCAAAATTTTATATGCAGCAAAAATCAAAACCATTTTAGTCCTAGAGCAATTGACCGGTCATGAGCTGGTGGACTAGGTATGTTGCCTGCTTGAAAGCTAGTTTCTGATACCACATTAAAGCGTAACCAAAAAGATAAGCGCATAGAGCACCCGTTAAGTTGAACCCACAAAGTTAGGAAGCCCACGGAGAAAGAAAAGTAACTGAGATAACAGTATTAATAATATTGACGAGAACAAATAAATCGGCCCATAAACACATGTTTACCAATATGCATGACATATGCAAAGAATCCAATCAATTAAACCATTAAAGCTGAATGTACATATGCAAATTGAAGATCATGAAGAAAAGGCATGATTCAATTAAGACAGTTTCTTTGATTTGGAATAAAATGGCACACCCATATCTACAAGAAAACAGTGGAAGAAATACAATAATATTTACCAAGGAGACTAACCTTTGTACCATAAATATGCGACTTTGCTTCACTGATTGCTGCAAAAGTCCTAGAGGATCTGGATGTACCCGAATAAACATCCACATTTGTCTGCATTATTGAAATAAACTGAGAAATCTAAAGTTAAATAGATGTAAAATACTAGAAAGTCCAATGACAATCGAATTCCAACTGTGTAATGGATTTTTTACTTCAAAAATTATATTTGATTTGGAGTTGGATGAGAATAGACCAGAGGTTTTCTTACCAAAGGAACTCTTTAAGAAGTTTCCCAACTAAAAACTCTAATGGTTTAGAGATATTGTAAAGGCAGAGAAGATCAACAACCCAAAAAATACCACTAAATCTAGCAAAAGATACGTGTCATGCCCAGTAGCCTGCACAAAGTCAATTTATAGAATTGACATTAGAGAATATCTGACTATCATAAACTGCAATTTCATTGTAGTCTTGAGCAATCAAATCGCAAGGACAGCTATTAGGATAATCCCTTGCATAAACAGTAACTACCCTCTAATTCTCTATCCCGCTTTCATATGCATTTTCCATTATTTCATCCTTGGCTGAGTGGACGACACAAATATGTTATTCAAGACTTGTGATCTGGCAAATATGCGGTCCAGAGATGGAGATCTGGAGTACAATTTTCACGTTGCTTTGGGTCATTCGCAATCTTTCAGCATCCGAACACAATGACTTCATCTTAAGACACGTAACATACTCCAAAAATTAATAAATGTCCAACCATTTACAATTTACAATTCCAAAATAATTGAACAGGAGTATTGTAAAAACAAAGTTCTATTTTGGAGTTGTTTCGTTAATGAGATTATGTGGTGTGCACAAATGCTAATTTTGGTTGAATGAATTTTGTAGGCACCCGAGAGGAAACAGCAGAGGCAGACAACATTGTGGCCGTGATATTCCATGGCCGTAAAATTAGATACATATTAGTCTAGATGTGTATTAAGTTTCTTGTAACTTGAATATTGCAATGGAAGCACCATATATGCATACACAATCAACAGCAAATAAATATTGCATTCATTGCCAAGTATACATTAATAATAAATATTACAATAAAACACCTTGACTCTTTGATAAAGGTTTAGAAGAAGAAAATAAAAAATCTTTTTCTTCTACAACAACATCAAATGTAATTCTCTTTTCTAAAATTATTATAAAAGCAAATTTTACAAAGGTTGGACACATGAAACCATAAATATGAAGGTAGATCAATTCATTTCAAGTTATAATGGTAAATTTATAATGATGAATTGTATTAAAAATAGTGTTGTAAGAAAGTAGGGAGAGAAAAATTTAACGTTCATTAATGTTTATGATTTATTGGCCTAGGAAATTAAAACTATACGATTTTAAGTATGAAATTCATTTTTTTGCTTAAAAAAGAGTTTGGAATTCAAATTTGTGTCATTAAACATTTAATTGAATAAATTATAAAAAGCAATAGAAATTGAAAAATGAAACTATATTTATATAAAATTGTTACAATAATAATAATACAAATGAGTATTTTCCTTAGTGCTAATATACCCATTCCCTTGTAATTAAGGGAAGTGGTTCATTGATATTTGTATTCTCAAAAGGTGCTATGTTCTCAAATGGTTCAAAGTTAAATAGAGTGAATCTAAAAAATTAGCTTCAATTCACCATTTCTTTGACTCATTTTGATCAAAGTGATTTTTGGGTTGTAACCAAACTAAAAATAAAACTAATTTCCAATTTTTTCACTCAAGCCAATTGATCTAGCCTAATTCTCAAAACTTTCATTAAAAATTTCTAACTCTTATCTGTGATTATTAACACACTTATTAGTCATTAGTGTCCTTGCTTCTATTGAGAACCCCTTGATTGGTGTCAATATCAATACAATTTAGTTCTTGCTATTAAACATATTTATGTGCTAGGCTAACTATCAAATAATGTCCACATTTTATATGCTAATTAGGAGCAAAAATCTTGGCATCACAGGTCTTGTAAGAAAGGTAAGCACAAGCACAAAGTTTACTATAAGTTAAGTGTCCAAGGTGTAAGTCATAATCGAAAATAACTTATGAGTTCCCCTCTCTTAACAACCAATAATAAAGTTTGGATTAAACAAAATACGAATGTAATTTTTTATTTACATCAATTTTACACTAATCATGTATGGAACAAGAGTAAAATGGAAATTTTGAGATGGAACAAATTTATTTTTTCACTTAGTATAAGTCTAACAAAAAAAAGGTAAACAAAAATAAAAGAGAATTCCAAATAGTTGTGACTTTTGACTTGTGACTCAGGGAGACAAAAAGACTTTGACTAAATTGGATAGCCAAAAGGGTACGTCTTAATCTTTTTTATTACATTTAGAAATAAATTCACAATTTATAATTCCTGAAAGATAATGTGATATGAACTCAATTTTTTTTATCTAATCAATCTAAACTAATATAAAGAGAGAATTATACATAATCTTAAAAAAATAAAAATAAAGTACTCTAAATTAAATTAATTAATATAGAATTTGGACACCATAAATTAATTAGGAACAAAAAAAATTTGCCTAAAATGAAAATTGAATCAAAATAGACACAACATTTTTGCTCTAAATTTTGATTTTTCTAAGATATTCTCTTTATATACATGTACATAGCAATTTTCCTCTAAAAGAGACCTGGTATTCCTATTCTACATAAAGATAAAGATTTTTTTCTTTTGTCTATGCTACCATGGAAATTAGAGAACTTATAAGTTAGGTAAGCCAATGAGGGGAATTTTGAAGATTTTTTTTTCTCAATTATTCTTTACAAGTCTTAGATATACTTTAGAAAACCTTAAGTCTACATTAGAACAAGAACATTAGAGCTCAGAGCTCCCATTTTCACCTATGGATGTAAGTCAAATCGACCAAACTACGTAAAATCTGTTGTCTCTTATTTTCAGTTTTTTTTTCTCACTTTTGTTATTGTCTTTAAGGACTATAACTAAGAGCTCATCCCCCAACAAATTGGTATTAGAGCCTTGGTTTAGTTCACTAGGAAAATAGTCATTGTGACAATAACTAAGTATTATTTTGAGACATTCGATCGGAGTGTCAACTTTGGAATGTGGTAGTTGAAGATAGAAACCATGCGGGTTCAAGATACTATTGACATAGCACTGCTAGGGAAGCAGAAAAAGTTAGAGAAGATGTCAGATGAGGAATTTGATGGTCTTGACAAAAATGTCAAATTAAGTATCATCTTAAATCTTTTTAATGAGATTTTAAAAGAAGTAACTACTAAGGTAACCTCTAAGGATTTATGGGAGAAATTAAAGGCTTTGTATATGAAGAAAATAATAGAGAATAGACTTTATTTAAAGCAGATTTTATATATGCTTTGTATGTTTGAAGGATAATCTATATTGTTGCATATTCATAAATTTGATTCTTTGCTTATGGATTTGAGTAATATACATATTCATATTGAGGATAAGGATCAAATCCTATTATTATTGTATTCTCTTCCCCATTCATTTAAGCATTTCAAAGCAACAACACTTTGTGGTAAATAAACTATTTCTTATAAAGAAATTAAGTCTATTTTGAAGTTGAAAGAACAAATTGATAGGGATATAATTAGAGAGAGTAATAGTGGTCAAGTTGACAGCTTGATGATTCAGGGCAAATCAAATAAAAGGGATGTAGATAATCAAAGATCCAATAGATCTAAATCCAAATATAAAAATTTGGTGTGCAATTATTGTAAAAGGAAAGGGTACATCAAAGCTAACTATTTGAAGCTAAAAGCCAAGGACAAGAAGAATCACAAAAGTAATGAGTCAGTTTAAGCTAGTGTTGTAAAAGATAAGAGTGACTAAATTATTTTCTTCGTTAATGATAAATCAAGGTCTACTTATGAATGAATCTTGGATTCTAGTTACAAGTATCATATGTGTCCCAATAGAGATTGGCTTTTCGCCTATGAATTTGTTGAAGGTGGAGTTGTTATGATGAACAATGATGTAGCTTGCAAAATTGCTAGGATTGGTATAGTTAGAATCAAGACTCATGATGGTGCTATGAGAACACTTACATAGGTCAAACATGTTCTAGATTAAAAGAAAAATCTCATCTTTTTGGGAACACTTGAGGCTCTTGGCTATAGTTACACCAGTAAAGGCGGAGTTTTGAAAGTTTGTAAAGGCACTCTTATTGTCATGAAAGCTTATAGATTTAGAAATTTGTATATTTTATAGGAAACTACAATTGTGGGTACTACTGTAATCTCTATAGAGACAAATGTTATGAAGTTATGGCATATGTGGTTGGGGCACATGAACAAAAAAGGTCTATCTATGTTGAGTGAAAAAGGTCTTCTGTGTGGACAACATACTGGGAAGTTGAACTTCTATGAGCATTGCATCTTTAGGAAGCAGAAGCATGTTAGTTTCAAGTCTCTAGCAATTCATAAGATAAAAGGCACTTTGGATTATATTCACTCAGATCTTTAGGGGTCATCTTGCATTCTGTTAAAAGGTAGTGTCAAGTACATGTTGACTTTCATTGATGATTATTCAAGGAAAGTTTGGGTTTTCTTTCTAAAGCACAAGAATGATGTTTTCCAAATATTCAAGAAGTGGAAAACATTGATTGAGAAGCAAACAGGGAAGTAAATCAAGTAGCTCAAGAAAGATAATGACTTGGAATTTTGTGGAAGTGAATTTAATGAATTTTGTGAAAATGAAGGTATTGTTCGTCATCTTATAGTTAAATAACTCCTTAGCAGAATAATGTTGCTAAACATATGAATAGAACACTTTTGGAGAGAGTTCGTTGTATGATCTCTAATATTGGTTTATTAAAAGACTTTTGGATAGAGGCAATCTCTATGACTTGTTATATCATTAATCGTGCACCTTCAACATCTATAAAGTTCAAGACTATAGAGGAAGTCTGGTCAGGTACTCCTACTAATTACTCTAATTTGAAGATATTTGGATATCTTACATATATACATGTAAATGATGGGAAATTAGAGCCTAGAGCTAAAAAGTGCATTTTTCTTGGGCACACATCTTAAGTGAAGTGATATCATTTATGGTGCCTTAACCCACCAATATTTATGATTAGCAAAGATGTTACATTTAATTAATCCTCTATGTTACGTCCAAAAAGAGAGTCTTTTATGTCATCTGATGTAGGTAAAGGTGACAGTGCATACAAGCAAGTGGAGTTTAAAGTTGTGAATCAAGATGTTCAATAGTGGAGTCCTCACATTTTTTCAGATTCATCAGATATTGTAGATTCCTCTGAAGACAAAGAGGAAAATCATTCCATAGCCAAAGATAGGCCAAGAAGAGAGATTCAATCGCCATAGAGATATAATGACTATGTTCTTATGTTCTTTCAATTGCATAGGAGACTAATGAAAATGGCGAGCCATCTACATATTCTGAAGTTGTTTTAGGTGTTGACTCATCTAAGTGGTTGGTTGCAATAAATGAAGAAATAAAATCTCTCCACAAGAATGATACATGGGTTCTTGTGAAGTCACCTTCAAAAAAGAGAATCATTGGTTGTAAATGGGTCTTCAAAAAGAAAAAAAGTATACCAAGGGTTGAAGATGCAAGGTAAAAGGCACGTTTAGTTGCAAAAGGCTTTAGTCAAGTACAAGGTGTTAAACATAGTTCGATACATGTCTTGCTTGCTTTGGTGGCCATGTATGATTTGGAGTAAGAGCAAATCGATGTTGAGACAGCTTTCTTATATAGTGAGCTTGAGGAGCAAATGTACATGAAACAACCTTAAGGTTTTGAAGTTGAAGGTAAGGAAGACCATCTTTGCTTGTTAAAGAAATCCTTGTATGGATTAAAGTAGTTTCCAAGATAGTGGTTTAAGAGATTTGATTCCTTTATACTAGGTCATAGTTACTTCAAGAGTATGCATGATAGTTGCGATTACTTCCAGAAGTTTAATGATGACTCATTCATTTACTTGTTGTTGTATGTCGATGACATGCTCATTGCTACCAAAAATTTGTTAGAGATTCACACTTTGAAAGTGCTTTTAAATGGTGAATTTGAGATAAAAGACTTAGGAGCAGCAAAGATGATTCTTGGTATGGAAATCAGAAGGAATCGTGAAGGTGGTAAGTTATATTTAACCTAGAAGAATTATGTTGAGAAGGTCTTGGAATGATTTGGTATGAAAAATGTCAAATTTGTCAATACTCCCATTGTTAGTCCTTTTAGATTATCAGCTACTCAATTTCCAAAGACAAATAAAGAGAAGAGACATATGAAAAGAGTTCCATATTCAAGTGTTGTCAGTAGTCTTATGTATGTAATGGTTTGCACATGTCCAGATATTTCACAAGCAGTTAGTGTGGTTAGCAAGTATATATCTTCTCTAAGTAAATCATATTGGCAGGCTGTGAAATGGATTCTCAGATACTTGCGAGGTACTTCAATCACATGTTTGGTGTTTGGTAAAAAAATCAGATGCATTTGATAGTTTTGTTGATTCTGATTATGCCGTTGATCTTGATAGAAGAAGATCTCTTACAGGCTATGTATTTTGTGTAGGTGGTTCTGCTATTAGTTGGAAAGCTACTTTGTAACATGTTGTTACTTTGTCTACTACTAAGGAAAAATACATGGTAATGACTAAGGCAATTAAAGAAGCCTTATGGTTGAAAGGCTTGTATGGTGAGCTTAGTTTGTGTCAAGATGTTGTTACCATCCATTGTGACAGTCAAAGTGTAATACACTTGACTAAGGATCAAATGTATCATGAGAGAACAAAGCATATTGACGTGAGGTATCACTTCATTCGGGAAACAATTGTCGAAAGGTATCACTTCATTCAAGAGATAATTGCCGAGAGAAAGGTTTCAATCCAAAAAATTAGTACCAAAAACAATCATGTAGATATGTTTACAAAGCCTCTTCCAGATGTTATGTTTAAGTAGTTCTTGGACTTAATTGATGTGCTATGATGATTTAGGAGTTTATGAAGAAGGTGAAGCATTGTTACTATGGCTACATATGAGACTTGAGTCAAGGTGGAGATTTGTTAAGTTGGTAGCTAAAAGCCAACACCAGAAAATTGAGTAGAGTTAGTTGATTTTATTCCTTATAAATAAGGAGTAATATAATATGTTGTAAATAAATACAAAAAGAAAAAAATTAAGGGAGTTAAAACTCCATGAGCTTTTAATCCATTATTTGGGTTTTTGTTAACTGGGCTCACACAAAGTTTTTTTTGTATTTTCCACTTTAATAATATTTGTTCTCACTTTTATCTATAGACGTAAGTCAAATTGACTAAACCAAGTAAAATTTGTTATCTCTTGTTTTCAATTATTTTTTTCTTACTTTTGTTATTGTCTTTAAGGGCTATAACATGAAGCTCAACCCTTAACAATAGTAAGTTTCTTGTAACTTGAATATTGCAATGGAAGCAGCATATATGCATACATAATAAACAACAAATAAATATTGTATAAATATTACAATAAAACACTTTGCCTCTTTAATAATGGTTTAGAAGAAAAAAATACAATTTTTTTTTCTTCTATTGCAACATCAAATGTAATTCTCTTTTCTAAAACTATTACAAAAGCAAGTTTTGCAAAGGTCAGACACATGAAACCATAAAAGCAAAGGTAGGTCAGTTCATTTCAAGTTATAATGATGAATTGTATTAAAAATAGTGTTGTAAGAAAGTAGGGAGAGAAAGATTTAAGGTTCATTAATGTTTATGATTATTAGCCTAGGAAATTGAAACTGTATGATTTTAATTATGAAATTCATTTTTTTCACTTAAAAAAGTGTTTGGAATTCAAATTTGTTTCATTGAACATTTAATTGAATAAATTACAAAGAATAATAGAAATTGGAAAATGAACTTATATTTATATAAAATTGTTATAATAATAATACAAATGCTTCTTTGCCTCAGTAGTAATATACCCATTCCCTCATAATTAAGAGAAGTGGTTCATTGATATTTGTATTCTCAAAAGGTGTTATGTTCTCAAATGGTTCAAAGTTAAATATAGTGAATCTAAAAAATTGGCTTTGGTTCACTATTTCTTTGATTGATTTTGGTCAAAGTGATTTTTAGGTTGTAATCAAACTAAAAATAAAATCAATTTTCAATTTTTTCACTCAAGCTAGTTGATCTAGCTTGATTCTCAAAACTTTGATTGAAAATTTCTAACTCTTATCTATAATTATTAACACACTTATTAGTGGTTATTGTCCTTACTTCTGTTAAGGAATCCTTGATTGGTATCAATATCAATAATATTTAGTTGTTGCAATTAAACATATTTCTATGCTAGGCTAACTATTAAAAAACATCCAAATTCTATCTGCTAATTAGGAGCCAAAAATCTTGACATTACAAGTCTTGTAAGAAAGGCAAGCATAAGTACAAAATTTACTATAAGTTAAGTGTCCTATGTGTAAGTCATAATTTAAAATAACTCACAAGTTCCCCTCTTTTAACGACCAACAATAAATTTAGGATCTAACAAAATATGATTTTAAATTTTTTGTTTATATTGATTTTACTCTAATCATGTATAGAGTAAAAGTAAAATGGAAATTTTGAAATGGAATAAATAATAATTAGTCAAATAAATTAGGTTGATCAATAATTAGTTAAATAAATTCTAACATTAGTTTATTTTAGAAGGAAAATAAATTAGAATTCTTTTTATATATATTTTTATCAAAGTTTTATATTATTATATTGAATTTTTTTTAAAAAAATTAATGAAGATGCAAAACTTTAATCTTTAAAGAATCCAATTATTTGCAAGAATTTTATTTTTTTACAATAAATATTATTTTATTTATATTTGTAATTAAAATTGTATATGATCTACTCAAATGTTAACTCATATTTAACCACTTAATTTAAAATATATGAAATTTTATAAATTTGGAATATTTAAAATTAAAATTATCTAATTTCTCAACAATCCAACCTAAAATCAATTTGATCCATCCATTTGTGAGCTTTGATGTTAACATTTAAGTAGTTTACATGTAATTTTAATTACAAATATAGATAAAATAATATTTGTTATGAAAAAAAAATAAAATATTTACAAATAATTGCACTCTTTAAAAATTAAAATTTTATATTTTTATTAATTATTTTAAAGAAATTTAATATGATAATATAATACTTATTTTGACAAAAATAGATAAAAAAAATTTTAATTCATTCGTCTTATGAGATAAACCAATGTTAAATCTTAACTAACTAATTATTGGTCAAATGACTATAATATAATTTAATATTTTAACAAGGTCGTCTAACTTTTAGTTTCACTTTTTTTCTTTTGTGTAAATGGCAAGAGAATTTGTACCCAGTTACCTCAAAGTACGGTAACCTACAGTGCACACCGAATTGATATACACAAACCATTTGCTATCCAACTTTACAAAAGAATGGCCTGCACAATACGTAGATGGCCGCATAATTATACAAAATCTGACCCATAATGTTTTGTGAACTTGATCCAGCCCAGTGAATCCTCCGGCTTCGGTTTCTCATATGTTTCAACGCCTTTGACACTTCAATTTTATTGTGGTGATAATTAAGACAGAACCATGGTGTACCTTTTACTTGGTCATCAAATGTGGCGGTGACAGAAAATTTATTTGGGACATGCTTGGAAGCTGCAATATGAAATCCACACACACGGCAGGCTACATATTTATGTTTTGTCAAACCCGGGTTCAACAAGTTAACTCTTGTCCGTCAAAAGAATTTTTTTTTAAAAAAATAGTATACAGGCTTGTTAGACCCAAAAATAGATGTTGAATACATTATTTTAAATGTTCATTCGATCTAACAGTCAGATGAATAAATTGACTACCCAAACTCCAAATCAATTTGGTTCTTTTATTCAACTGGGTAAAAAAAAAAAAAAATTCAGAGAAAATAGGTCAATTTAGTGATAAAAATTTTGTTTTTTGACTTTTTAAAAAGTATATATAATTATATTATTTTATTAAAAATTCTTATATATATATATATATATATATATATATATATATATATATATATATATATATATTTTTATTTTAAAAATATTTATTATTATTATTATTTTAAATAAAAACTAACTCATTGATTTAACTATCAAATTAATAGTTTAACCGTTAATCTGTGGAACCTTAAACTAGATTAAGGTCTGATCTTGGTTTTAAAAACTATAGTTATATATTATTAAAACATAGTTAATTTAAAAATTTTTTCATAAAGATAAATTTATATTTACAATCTATTGTTAATAAATTCTTTATACTGTTTAATGCATAAAGAATTTGTTGCAGTCAATATAATCAAAGTTAATTTTAAAAGTAAATACACTTGTGGAACTTAGATATTATTTGCAATGTGACTCTACCTTGAGTAACTTGTGTGAAAAATCAATAATTAATAAATTTTACTTTAATTACTTTTTTTTATAAATAAATATTAATTAGGGATTTTTTTATATAAAAATGTGAATCTATGATAATAGGCCCGCAAATTGAATTTGGCATTAAACCTTTGCTATTGTTGTTGTTGTTATTGTAAGCATACAAATTACAAAAATTTTGAGAAATTAAAAAATTATTAGGAGACAAAGCTAACAAGAATAAAAGGCATATTGTTCATAAATTGTCTTGTGTAAATAGGGAGCATGTTTTACATGAAATTTTAGTTAATAGACAGAATGAACCCCACTTCCAATAGGCTGTAGAACTTAGAATATTCAGTAATAATGGTATGGCTAGAAGCCTAGATGATTTTTTTTTTTCGTTTAATTTATACAGGCATTTCTGAAACTAAAAGATCATTCTAAGTCTGAATGTTTATAATCTAGTGAGGTATTTTGCCAGGTGGTGCTTTGGGGGTCTGCGGTGATCCTCTAGGATGGTCCCTATCCCTACCCGCACTCCTCAAAATTCGAGCTTGTGGCCACTCTTTATTTTCAGTATTTTGCTTTGTAGACCTGTAGTGCTGATGGACAATTGCTTCATGTGTCTGCTCCAGCTTCATTCCTGTTCACATATTGGAAGATTTATTTTATTTTTCACATTATTTAATGGTTAAGCAAGTAATCTGGAGCCAAATTTTGACCAGAAACAAAATTAATATTTCAGGGCAAAGAAATTTTCCTGCATATAATGTGTTGCAAAATAGAATTTTGCATAGATATATATATATATATATATAATTGTCCCTTTACATGTGTGTTTCTTTTCTTCTTCTAATTTTTTAGAGGAATATCAAAAAATTAAAGATATTTTGCTAAATTGAGAATATTAGTCTATACTTAGAATTAATTGGAGATGATAACAATTCAAACTACTGATACAAATGTTTGTGCATACATATGATCTCATAAAACAATCATGAGATCAATGGAAGCATAAGAGGAAACCAAATAAAAAAACAATCCCAGTGTTCCAATTCTTTGATTTGCTTGTTCTTGATTTCCCATGGCTCACACCACACATGTAAGTTTCTTGATCACTATAAACCTATAATTAACAAGGCAATTAGCATGATCCAGCTATGTGTAATTCAGTGAACTTAATTACCTTCAGTCGGAATAGGTGATCCACCAATGCAGCCATCCGATCTAAGCAGAGTATAATTACAAGCAGTCCGTAGCAGAAAGCACTGGAGAGTTTTGCCATCATTGAGAGAGCGCAGTAAATGGCATCAAATTAGATGACTCATGTGGGCAGTATTTATACCTGGGTCGATATATGTATATATATATCCGGCCCTGCTTCACTCTTTCTGCAAATGTGTTGATTGCATTTGATATTTTCAAGTGCTCGACCAAAAAAAGTCAAGAGTAGAAATTTCGGTGGAAAGAGCTAGTAGCCGCACCACCCATTTGATATGCACCTGGGATCATGGACTTTTCAAATGGGGTATGGTCCACAAAGGCATACATTTCAACGCCATAGACACTTCAATTCTACTGTGGTAATCAAGACAGAGCCATTGTGTGCCTTTTACTTGGTCATCAAATGTGGCGGTGACAGAAAATTTATGTTTTGACAAACCCGGGTTCAACAGGTTAACTTGTGTCCGTTAAAAGAATTTTTCAAAAAAATAGTATACAGGCTTGTTAGACACGAAAAAATACATGTTGGATACATAGTTTTAAAAACCCGGCCGGTGAGATCAATAAATTGACTATTCAAACTCTCAATTAAATCAATTCTCTTATCAAATTGAAAGAATAATTTAACGAAAACCAAGAGTCAACATTAAAAATATTTTTTTTTCAAGAACTTGTATATAATTATATTATGTTATTAAAAAATTTTTATAAATATATACTTAAATATTATTTTAATAATATTTTATTTTTTTTTAGTATAAAAAAATTAATAATTATATTTTTTAAAAACAAGAACTAACCCACCAGTCTACCAACCATTAACTTGGTGAATTAGACTTTAAATTGAATTAGATTTGATTTTGATTTAAGAATTATAATTGGATATAACTTAAACATAATTAATCTAAAAATTTTTTTATTAAAAATAATTCTTTTTATAGAAAAATACATTAGGTAGAAAAAAAAAAAAGCCTAAATGCAAATAATAAAAAAAAACTAAAGTCACTATTGGGGAAAAATCTTATGAAACAATTTTATTTCAAATAATGAACAACAAACCCATGCCACAATTATAAGTTACTTTTTTTTTTCTTAATAAAAATTTTATTTTTAATATATTTTTCAATTAATATATTATAATTAACACATATATTACATTATATGTTCTAAATTTCTTTTTAGTTTTTAAATCCAAAATTAAGAATTTAAACAACTCTATCATTAAATTTTGTAGTTAATGACCCACTTGTCCTAAATTTATAAGAGTTAATATGTCCCGATAGCTCGGCAAAGGTCATTAATTCATCCATAACACCTAATGCAAAAATGTGTGGCAAAGTTGCAAACACTCTATCACAGCCGCATCTGGTGGTAGAATTGTTGGTTTTTTTTTTCCTAACTTCAAACTCTAAGATTTAGACCTTTGTCTGAACTAATAAAAAGAACAAGGAAAAAGAAAATTTAAGGACTGCCTCTTACAGGAATTGTACATGACAATTTAAATATTATTTTCTTACCCAATTGGATTCGTTGGTGTCTTTTGTTTCTTTTGAGTATGAAATTTTCTACTAATTGATACACAAATTTTATGGCACAAAGAAAAAGCAATGGCAACGAAACATGTGGAAACAGCAACGAATCATGTGGAAACAACAACTTGTAATATTTCTATTTTGCCTGTGGTAGTTTTCTTTCCTTTTAACTTGCATCAGATATTTTGTTAATGGTACTAAGCTATACAAATGTTTGAAAGACAGTGGAGAAAGACTATCATCCTAATCTAATTACTTACAATAATTTGATTAATGGCCTTACAAAGAAGGACGTCAGGTTGAAAACTTATAGAAAACACACCCACCTTACAAATAAACATCACAATTAAATATAAGGTCATCTTAGTCTGAATGAAAAATCTCCTGGTCATAAACATGTAATATCACCTCAAGATTCAATTCAATTAAAAAACTTAAATTGTTGGATGAAATTCAAGAATGCATTGTATATTAAGCTCTAAGACAACTCAATGTCAAATCAATTGGGCAAAAATATTTTTTGATTTAATGTTGGAAAGGAGTTATCAACTTAATTTTATTGTTTACAATAACAACTATCAAAGATCTATGTAAACTTGTAAACTAAAATTTGGTGAGAGAGAGGGTTACGAGCCAAATGTTGTGGCCTGTGACAAAATCATTGATTGCGTGTGCAAGGAGAAGTTCCTAAGAGAGGTCCCGAATCTTTCCTCCAGAATGCTGAGCAGAGGCATTAAGCATTTTACCTTATGTTTTCAGCTCCAACTCTTTAATTTACACGTCGTGTAATTTAAGCAGGTGAGAGGATGCTATTAGGATACTTGATGAAATTGCTGAGAGTAATACGAATATCATGCAATAAGTATTGATTCACTTAACAAAATATGGAAAGTGAATTTCAGTTCAAACGTGCTAAACAACACTTTCATTTCAAATACAATGAATTCAGTCAAACCATGTTGGTCAACTGTTTCTGTCATTTAAAATGGGTGGATTTTGGTTTTGCTAATGTTACAAGAATGTTCAAACTTGGTCATGAGCCTAATGTGTTCACTCTTAATTCCCTTCTCAATGGTATTATTGTGGATGAAAAGCCATGTGAAATTTTTTTGATGAGATGTTGCGCAAAGGGTACAAACTTGATTTAGTTACTTATACCAGTTTAGTCAATGGATTTTGTGCAGAAGGTCAAATCTCCCAAGCTGTGAGTGTATTTGATTTGATGTTCAAAAAGGGCTACTGACCTAATTTATCTGTCTACGACACCCTTGTCAAAGGTTTGGGCAAATCTGGAAACTATAATGTAGCTTGTCAGGTGCTCAAGAAGTCGAAAGAAGGTGATTTTGAGCCAAATGTAGTGGTATACAGCACTGTCATTGATGGTCTTTTTTTTGTTAACGAAATATGCAAGAAAGGGATGATTTCTAAGGCAGAACAAGTGCTCAAAAAAAAATGATCCTCAAGGGCATAGAGCCAAATGTTTTCACATACAATGCTTGGATGAATGGCCTATGTTCACACAATCAAATGGATGAGGCTATTAAATTGTTCAAAGTAATGCAGGGGAACAGATCAGATATTGACGTTGTCACATTTATTATTCTTATTGATGGCTTTCTTAGAGTTGGCACGGATAAAGTTGCAAGAATTTTGTTTTCTATTCCATCAATTGAAGAATTTTTGCCAGCATTCCTTCATATAACACTCGATCAAAGGACTTTCTAAAGGAGGGCAGCTCAATGATACATATGAGTTATCTAGGACCATGCATATGCATGGCTTGTTGCCAAATGAACACTCTTACAACATAATGATACAATGTTTCCTAAACAACAAGGAAATATGAAGTGCAATTCTTCAAGAAATGGTTTATAGGGGGCTCTCTGCAGATTCAACCATGCCAAGGATGTTGAGGAATTTGGTTTCTTACGGCAAGACTGCAGGGATTTTTTTTTTTGAAGGCTATTAATGTTGCAGGGCTCTCTAGTCTTGGTATTCCATGGAATCAAGGTTGCTACTTCTCTTGATGGTGATGACTTCACATCATTTTTCTCTTTAATTCATCTTATTATTTGAGCATTTCCCATTTTTACTTTGTAGATGATGGTGTTTGTTAATTGATCTTCTTTATATACATCCGAGTTTATTGTGCTTCGCTATGAATCCCTCTTGGCATACTGATTTGTAATTTCTGTTGCTCACTAGACGTTGGTGAAAGTACGTTCCTGTAGGCAAAATGGTTAAGCCGAGAATTTGCATAAGAAGATTTTAAAAACAAAGTTATGATGCTAGTTCAATGAGCTATATTTGTTTCAAACATTCTGCCAGAGGTATAACTAGCTCCTTTTATGAATTTAAAATTGTTGCATATGCCAAGATCAAAGTCAAATCTTAAACTACAGAGAGGGAACCTAGTTTCTTTTCTATGTAGTACCAATCTTTGCTGGAGGGATGGTGTTATCTGCATCAAATTTACTTGGCTTACAATCCATTGCGTACGGCATATTTCTTGACAATGGTATTAGGACTGCTTCAGAAAGCTTGTTTGTGGACTTAAAGGCACAATAAATGTATACATTGCCATTGAGTTATTAATGCAATGGCTTATGCTGCTGTTTTCTTAATTTCTTGTCGCTGTTCTTCTAGAAGTGGAGCAACAACCCTTGTTTCAAAAAATTATGGAGCAGAATTGGAGTCATCTTAGTCTCGATGATCCCCTCTGATGTTAACAAAGAAGAAAGGACCTCATTGAAAGAAGAATTGCAGAGAAGAAGACGAAGAACTCTTTTTTGCTGTAAAAGTTCTGCAGATAATGACAACACAATCATTTCATTCAGAGTACCCTTTTTAAGGGATTTGACACATTGATTGAGTACTTCCATACTTCCATGTTGACTTCAACAAGTAATTTGAATGCGACAAACTTCACCTGATCCCACTATCTTTGAATTGATGTTTCTGCTTTTGCAAGAGTAACATAAGCATGTACTTTTCAAGTTACAATAAGACTGAACATTGCAATCAAACAAAAACAACAAAAGGAGTGTTTTGCCGTAAAGTTCATTCTGCTTTCTTGATCAGCAAGTTTCCCATCTTCTTCTTCACTTCAAGGTTGCATTGCTAGATTGGAACAGGATTGAAACTAGTTCTGTCAACACCCTCTCTCTTTTCAATCAGATTGTATGACGAGCCTTTGCCTTTAATTTTCAACTTTACAAATCTTTTTTGCAGCAATTGCCAGGATGAAGAGATCACGTTTGCAGGCTGTAGGCTGCCTTTGATCGGCACACTTCTGTATCAATTAGAGTGCTTGAAGTTGCCATTGCAGTAAATTCTAGTTCTAATAAATGTTTTTTCTATGGTGCCCCATAGACGCGGTGCATGACCACCTGAAATGTGAGCAATAGCTGCTGAATTAAGGACCTTGTGACAATGGGCCCAAGGCCCATTTGAAGCCTAAACGGTTCCCCAGCTTGATGCAAGCTAGCAACCCACGGCCTCACTGCATTCACAAGGGCATTCTCCATTACCATGCCTGCAACCCTTGTCAATTAGCAGTCCACACTCTATTACTCATAACAAAGTATTGATAGGGTTCAACCCACTCTGTGTCCATCAATCAATAAGAGCCCACTAAACGACCTATAAATACCCTAAGCCTCCAAGGATTCCAGGTAATTTCTTTCCCTTTTCCTTATTTCCTAAGTTTCTTTCCTTTTGGGCTGGAGCCTAACACTCCCATAGCCTTTCTTTGTCTTACAATAACATAAGCCCACTAGACTAGAGAACTCTTCATCACCTATCTTTGAGCTAATTGTGATCCATTTAGATACAAGGCACTAAGATTTACATAATGAAACATATGAGAAAATAATACTATTTATGCTTGGATTCACCCTTAGGAGCCCAACTAAGAGCTTATAAGCAGCACATAAAACATTGAAAACATTTATGGAAGAAAGAATATTAAAACAATAAATATAGCTGAAGGAAAATGAAAGGGTATGTAAAACAATGGTGGGTGCTATATATTGCTCTTGTTGATCTTGACAATACAACAACAGTTATTTCCATTGTTGCTAAAGCTGATTGTGTGGAATGGTGAAAGGTTAGCTATCTTTGCCCATCTTATAGTTGCTGGTTAATGGTTCAAAAATATGCATTATCCTAGGCGAGGAGATATAGACCCACAATGGCCATATGATGAAAAAAAAAAAAAACCCTAAAGACTTTAACCCATGTTAAATTATAATATATGATTCATATTTTATTATTCTTTTAACAATTTGATCTTTTAGATAGAATAGTTTCTTGACATCATATTAAGATCTTTATAATCAAATAGTTTTATATTTAAATCACATTACCCTCACATTTACTTTCTTTTTTTTATATTCTTAAAAATAATAGTTTAAACTTTCTTAATAATAAAAATATTATATATTCATATAATGATAGAAATTTAATAATTTTACAAATTAAAAATTAGACTAGAGTTTTATTATTTCAAGAATTACAAAATTACATAATAAGTCAACTCTTCTACAAAATGAGAGAAGTCAATTCTTATATGAAAAAAATTCTCATGAAATTGTGCAGATGATAGCTTCACCATTCAGGCAACACCGCATAGCAATGAGGGGATATTCGTTAGCCATAGTTTTTTGCCTAATTTTTATACCCAAAATGTTCTCTAGGATCACGAGGGAATCATGCTTTGAAAAATGGCAGAGATGCAAAAAATTCCAGTAAGAGTGATCCGTGGTAATTCAAGGGGTAAGACATACATTTATGATGACCTATATTTAGTGGAGAAGGTTTGGCAAGAGT
This sequence comes from Rhizophora mangle, assembly GCA_037832345.1. Classification (NCBI taxonomy): domain Eukaryota; kingdom Viridiplantae; phylum Streptophyta; class Magnoliopsida; order Malpighiales; family Rhizophoraceae; genus Rhizophora; species Rhizophora mangle. The sequence goes on along the minus strand of JBAPLJ010001988.1, from coordinate 2,948 downwards.
TGGGACCACATTATGAGTCTAAGTTGGACCAAATTCCTGGCACTTGGTGGCCTAGTTCTCTTACGGTAGCAGATGTTAAATCTCCCTTGTAAAATTGGGTGTACTCTCTAACCTTCAAAAATGAAATACATTTTGTTAGTTTCTTTATGGTGTAGCTTGTGATTTGTCAAGATCATCTAGGCTAAGAGCTGAAAAAACAAAAGAATGAAGTAAGATTGACGTGGATATTAGTGACAACTTCATCTTAGGTGAAATTCTTGGTTGTTTCGGGAATTTAAGTTTATTGGTATTGAACATGACAAGTAATAGGCTTCAAGGAATAATTCTATATAAATTGTCCAATGTCTTATATGTTATTCTTTCTAAATATTTTCTATAACAATCTTTAACGCACCATTCCTTCTTACTTAAAATGGTCATAGGACCCCAGTTAATAGTTCACATAGTGAGTTGGTATGTTAAAAATAAACCTTTGTATTGGTATTAATTAGTTTAAAAGCTGAATTAAATAAAGTTTAAGCTAATTTAATTATAATGCACTTACAACTAATGCTTCAATGTATAGAAAATAGCTATTGAAAATAAAATGAGCAATCGCATAGGAATGCTAGCTAATTTTTTCCTTTCAATTATGAATATCACACTTTTTAATTATATCCCATTCTTTTCAGTACATAAATGCATACAATTGCAACCTACTTCGTCCACATAATTCCATCTTTTTCCACCAATTTAATTCTAGTTCAAATAACTAAGATCACAAAAATGATTAGCCATATACAATACAAGCTTAATCAAAAATTATTAATCAATAATAAGGATTAAAAATAAAAAGCAATTGAATAAAAAAATATAAATATAATTAAAAATTTTAAATGTTTTTTGAGAAACTAAAATAAATAAAAATTATAATTAATATCTTTTAATTTTTCAGAAATAAAATAGGTTTTTTAAAACTACATTTTAATATATAACAAGTCTTTTAGCAAATTTCTTATTTTTCTATACTTTTGAGATCGCAAATAATCTTTTTACTAAGAGATATAGAATCTTTCCCCGGACGGCATAAACATATAGATACTTTGTTAGCATAATGAGCAATTAGGGAGGCAATAAACTATTTTTTCAATCAAGAAAACTACAAACTTGTTTAATACAGCATATCAAATCTCGACATTACAGTCTCAAATGGAAAAATCAGATTGATTGCCATCCAAAAAGTCTTGATTAGCCACTTGATTTGTTTTTCTTGTACAAATACCTACCCAGAAGCGGGAACACAATCTTGTATTACTCTTAGAATAGAATAAATTTTCTATTGCCACATGCACGACCTCTAAGCCAGAATAAAAGTGTCATATCTAATCAACTTCATTTAGTGCTTGCAGTAAAGTGATTTGTAATTTGATTCTCTAGAAAAAAAAAAAAAATTAATTTATATATTTTAAATAATTATTTAAATTAAAATTTATTTATTTGAATATAATTATTTTTTATTTTTTCTCAAATTTTAAGTAATTTATTATATCAATTATATAAAAAATTTAAAATTTAAATAATAATATAATTTATTTAAATACTTGCTTAAATTAAATATTTTTTATTTAAATATAATTTTTTAAATTTACTTTTAAATTTTTAATAACTTGTTATATAAATAGTAAAAAAATTATATATATAACACTTTAATTTAAATAACATTAAAACTCATTTAAATATTTATTTAAATCAAATAATTTTTATTTAAATTTAATCTATTTTTTACTTTTTTTTAATTTTAAATAATTTATTATTTCAATTATGTAAATTATATAAAAATTTTAAATTGAAATAATATTAAATTTTATTTAAGTAATTATTCAAATTAAACATTTTTATTTAAATTTTATCAATTTTATTTTTTTATTAAAATTGAAGGAACTTATTATTTAAATTGTATAAATTTTATAAAAAAAAATTAAATTTGAATAAATCTAAAATATGTTTAAATTGTTACTTGATAGAAAAAAAAAAGGGGATAAGAGAAAAAGTGAATTTAATTTTAAAAAAAGAAATAATAAGTTTACCTAGTTATACTAAAATAAAAGCAAAATTATTATTTTTTTTTATTATTTATTTACCTAGTCTCACTTTTTGAGGAGAGTCTACAATACTTACGTTTTTTTAGGAACAAAATTAAAGAACACCTCTTTTAATATTAAATTATAATTTTTATTAGTAAAAACCATTTTTTAATAGATCCTAGAAAAAAAAATTTGAACTAGAAGATTCTGTTAGAAACAATATGAAAAGATAATTTTCTTGTTCTAGGCCCTAAACAAATACAGGTTAAGGAAACAAAAAGGGCTGTTCTTTGTATCAATGTCTGTAAATACTAAGAGTCTGCTGCCACTTAAATGGTTACATCTAACTCTTCTCTTGTGTCAATTTTACAAGATCTTTTCTCCTTTTTTTATTTCAGAAGTTTTGTTGCCCAAGTAAATTCTGTAACCCAATTTTCCAAACTCTATACTAGAACATGGGTATACAAAGTATCCATGATCTGTAATTTCATCCCTGTATTAGCAATTTATCCTTGGTATTCAGCCTTTTCCAAACTACCGGCCTATCTGTAAGGTTATGTTCAGCTCTAAAATCCTGTCTCCCGTAGAATTTTTCTTGCATGCTGTCTTGGTGGTATGGCCCCTTCACTTCAATTTTTGCACTCTTTAGGCAAAATTGATCCCACAATCAGAAAGTTGGATGCAAACCAACTCTTCCAATTTTGCAAGTGCCAGCTTGCAAAGGAATGTTCGACACATATACACTTTATGGGAACATTTATTTATTTCTTTTAAGTAGAAATTGGAATTAAGTAGGTGATCATTCGATTTCTTTCCCAGCAATCAACCTTCGCCATTTACTATCCCTACTGATCATTTCCGAAATGTATAACCAAAACTATTAAT
>JBAPLJ010001987.1:0-13772 GCA_037832345.1 Rhizophora mangle | reverse complement strand
AGGTGACAAAGGTGTATGAGAGCTCTTGCAATGTAGCATATTGAACTTTTGTAGCATTTGGTTGGCATATTTGGTTTAATATATCAGAATACCATGCTCAGCTTGCAGAATTTCTAAACCTAAAAAATAACTCATGTTGCCAAGGGGAAAAGGTCAACCATGTCAAACCTATTTTCCATGGTCCTTTTAAACTAAGATATAAGACTTGTTGAATCTCTAACAACCATCAAATCATCTACATACATTAAAACATATATAAAATGCTTTTCTTGCCTGCTCATATAGAGTGTGGCATCGTTGCAACTTCTATTGAAGCCTGCACTCATCAAGTACTTATGAATCTTTGAGTACTAAGCCCTAGGAGCCTACTTTAGTCCATACAAGGCCTTTTTAAAAAGGTAAACCTTGTTTTCCTCTCCTGGTTTTACAAACCCCTTTAGTTAACTAACATAGATTTGTTCTTAGAGCTCTCTATTAAGAAAGGCTAACTTGATGTCTAATTGATGTATCAACTAGTGTTTTTAAGCAATAATTACAAGTAACAACTTTATAGTGTCCAACTTAGCTACTGGTGAAAAAGTTTCAGTGTAGTCCACTCTTGCTTGCTGTGTGAAACCCTTTGCTACAAGCCTTGCTTTCAATTTGTTAATGGTGCCATCTACATTGTATTTTTTTCTAAAAAACCATTTAATTGAAATAACCTTTTTGCCTGTTAGTCTAGGAACCAAGGTCCAGGTTTGATTTTTATGAATGGACCTTAGCTCCTCATGCATTGCAACCTTCCATGCTACATGTTGTGAGGCTTCTTGATAGCTATCATGATCTAGTTTAGCTACAAGAAGTCTATGATAAATATTAGTTAGAGGTCTTGTTCCTCTGACTAGAAGATCATCTACATCATCATGCATGCCATTTGAATTCGACTTTTCTGACTGAATATTAATGATGCTTTGATCTTTGTCATATTCAACAGTGTTGGTTTACCAGTCCCATCTTGCATCCTCATGAAATTTCAAATTCCTACTAACAACAACATTTTATGCAGTAACATCAAAAATTTTATAATTGTCGGGAGTATCAATGTAGCCAATGAACACAACAACTGAGACTTTATGATCTAGCTTACTCCTCTTTAACTCTACTATATAAGCATAGTAGATACAACCAAAGATCTTATTATGATTGAGTGATGGCTGCTAGTTACACTAAGCCTGATATGGAGTAGAATTTGATAAGGCTTTAGAAGGTAGCTTGTTTAAAAAGTATATAGTAATTGTTGCACCTTCTGCCTAGAAGATTTTTGGAAGACCTTTCTTAGCTAGCAAACATCTTGTCATTTCAACAATGGTTATGTTTTTCCTTTCATTCACCCCATTTTGTTGGGGTGAGCAAGGCGTTATCAATTGATGTTGGATTCCTAAGGCAGCATAAATAGATTGGAAGGAAGTTGATATATATTCAGACCCATTATTAGTTTTAATGGCCTGAATTTTATAATCACTTTGCCTTTCTATTTATATTTTGAATTTTTGAAAGATAATTACTACATTAGATTTGGTTTTTAGAAATTAGATCCAACAATATCTTATGAAATCATATATAAAGATGATATAATACTTGTTACTATTCAAAAAGCATGTCTTCATTGATCCACAAAGATCTAAATGGACCAATTAAAGATGTTTTTGTGTTGTGTTGCCTTGATTAGGATGATGGGGAAGTCTAGTTTGCTTCCCCAGTTGATAGATAGTAGAGGGTTGATCAATTTGATTAAAATCAGACAAGCCTAAAGCCAAATGTTTGTTCTTCGACGTTTAAATCCTTGCATGGTGAAAATGGCCAAGTCTTATATGCTAAAGAGTTGCATTGTCATTAGCGATAGGTAAGGCAAGGTGTTGCAATTTGTTGGTCTCTAAATGGAAACTTTTTCCATTCATGGGTACTATGGTCAGTTTGACACCAATTGAATTATAAATGACACATGCATGGTCTTTAAACATAAATGAAAAACAATTTTCCATAAGTTGGCCTACACTTAATAGATTTTGATGAATATGAGGAACAAACAAAACATCTACTATCACCTTGGTACCTGACTTAGTATGTACTAAGGCTGGACCCTTTCCATGGACTTACAATAGCTGACCATTCCCAACTCTGACTTAGGATTTGTAAGATCTATCAAAACTATCAAATACTTGAAAATTTGGTGACATGTGGTTGGTGCAACCACTATCAACCAATTAAATGCCAAGATTAGGAGAATTTGTGTAAGTAGTTACTATAAAAAGTTGATATGCTTCAAACTAATCTTCATTAGCAAATTTGGCCTCCTTTTTGACTTGATGTACTTTTGGTTATTATGTTTGCTGCTTGCCCCTATGCCAATAGAATTTTTCAGAATGTCCTATCTTATTGCAGACTTTACAAACAAGGTTAGGCCTTTTCCAACAAAACTTAGATAAATGATTTGTCTTTCTACAATGCTCATAGGGAGCATACTACCTTTTGCCAGAAGGTTTGTTGGCTTCATTGATCTTTTCTTGTTGTCTATTACTTTGCTTTCTTCTTGTGTGGTTATGAGTGACCTATAAGGCACCCTTAACTATATCTTCTTGCCTTAGGATCCTTTTTTTCTCTTGAGCTTGAAGTGCACTGATCAATTCACCTAAAGAGATGGTGTTAAGATCCTTTGAATCTTCTAGAGAGGAAATCTTTGCTTTAAACCTCTTCGGAATGCTCACCAACATCTTTTGAACCACATTTTTGTCTAGTAAATTTTCCCTAAGCACCCTGATTTGATTAACTACCTTTAGTAGCTTATCATTATAATCTTTGACTATTTTTGTCACTTTTATCCTTAGAAACTCAAATTTTCTTCTAAGATTCAATAGTTGCATGGTTCTTATCTTCTAGCTACCTCTAAACTCTTCTTTCAACTAATCCTAAGCCTGCTTTGTAGTATCATAGGCCATGATTACGTTGAAAATTGATTTAGTAACTATTGTGTGTATGCAGGTCAGAGCTTTATACTGTTTTGATTCTTGCTCATTGTGGTGTTTCAATTGAACAAGGGTTGGATTGGTAAGAAGCGAAGTGCCCTTCTTAGTTGCTTCCCAGAGATCAAAAGCTCTCAAGTAAGCCTTTCTTTAATATAGTAGGCCAAAGAACTAGAATTGAAATTTGATTATGTGATGACACTAAGTCATGGGACATTTCCACATCAAATTGGTCTATGTTTCTCTATGTCTTCTTATGGACTTCTTATTTTTCTCCTTCTATATACCATACAAATTAATGAAGACCCAATTTGGAGGAACCAAGAGGACAGCGTTAAGAGATGAGTTCCGGGTTATAGCCCTTAAAGATAATAACAAAAAGAATAACTAAAGATAAGTGACATCAAATTTATGTGGTTTGGTCAAATTGACCTACATCTATAAGTGTAAATGAGAGCAAATATTACTAAAGTGGAGAATGTAAAAAGAAACTCTTCATAAACCCAATTAACAAAAGCCCAAATAATGGACTAAAGACTTATGGAGTTTTTAACTCCCTTAATTTTTATTAATTTTACAACACACTATATTACTCCTTATTTATAAGAAACAAAATCAGCCAATTTTGCTCAATTTCCTGATGTGGGACTTTAGTGACTAACTTAACAAATCTCCACCTTATCTTAAGTCTCATATGTAGATATAGTAACAATACTCCACCTTCTTCACAAACTCCCAAATCATTATATCACGCCAAGTAAGTCCAAGCACTACTTGAACTTAGCAATTAAAAAAAGCTTTGTAAACATATTTATAGGATTGTTTCTAGTACTAATTTTCTAGACTGAAACCTTCCTCTCAACAATTGTCTCTTGAATAAAGTGATACCTCATGTAAATATGCTTCATCCTCTCATGATACATTTGATCCTTAGTTAAGTGTGTTGCACTTTGACTATCACAATGGATGGTAACAACATCTTGACATAGACTAAGTTCACTATACAAACTTTTCAACCGTAAGGCTTCTTTGATTACCTTAGTCATTGCCATGTATTCTATTTTAATAGTAGACAAAGCAACATGTTGCAAAATAGCTTTCCAACTAATAGCAAAACCACCAACATAAAATACATAGCCTGTAAGAGATCTATTTCTATCAAGATTAATGGCATAGTTAAAATCAACAAAAACCAACTAATGCATTTAAATTTTTACCAAACTCCAAAATGTGTCCAAAGTACCTTGCAAATGTCTAAAAATCCATTCATAACTTGGCAATGTAATTTGCCTGAGAAAATAGATACCTACTAACTACACTAACTGCTTGTAAAATATATGAATGTGTGCAAACCATCACATATTTAAGATTATTGATAGTACTCGAATATGAAACTCTTTCCATATACCTCTTCTCTTCATCTAACTTTGACAACTGAGCAGTTGATAATCTAAAATGACTAAAAATGGGAGTATTGATTATTTTGGCATTTTTTTATACCAAATCATTCCAAGACTTTCTCAACATAATTCTTCTTGATTAAATATAATTTACCACCTTCATAATTCCTTCTAATTTCCATGTCAAAAATCTTCTTTACTACTCTTAAGTCTTTCATCTCAAATTCACCATTCAAAAGTGTTTTCAAAGTGTGAATCTTTGACAAATTCTTGGCAGTAATGAGCATGTCATTGATAAAAAGCAACAGATAAATGAACAAGTTATTATCTAACTTCCAGGAGTAAACACAACTATTAGGCATGCTCTTGGAATAACCATGACCTAGTATAAAGGAATTAAATCTCTTATACCATTGTCTTGGAGATTACTTTAACTTATACAATGATTTCTTCAACAAACAAACATGGTCTTCCTTGTCTTCAACTTCAAAGCCTCGGGGCTACTTCATGTGTATTTGCTCCTTAAGCTCATCATGTATGAAAGTTATCTTAACATCGAGTTGCTTTAACTCTAAATTGTATATGATGACCAAAGCAAGCAACACACATATTGAACTATGTTTAACAATATGTGAGAAAACATCATTAAAGTCAACACATTGTACCTAACTAAAGCCTTTTGCAACCAAACATGTCTTGTACCTTGCATCTTTGACCCTTGGTATACCTTTTTTTCCTTTTGTAGATCTATTTGCAATTAATTATTCTCCTTTTTGAAGGTAGTTTCACAAGAATCCATGTGTCATTCTTATAGAGAGATTTTATTTCTTCATTCATTGCAATTAACCACCTAGATGAGTCAACACTAAGATTGCTTCTAAATATGTGGATGGTTCACCATTTTCACTAGTTTTTTATGCAACTGAAGGAGTATAAGTAACATAGTAATTATATCTTTTGTGGTGGTAAATTTTCTCTTCTTGGTCTAGCTTTGGCTATGGAATGATCCTTCTCTTTGTCTTTAGAGGAATCTACAATATTTGATGAATCTAAATGAATGTGAGAACTCAACTATTGAACATCTTAATTCACAACTTCAAACTCTACTTGCTTATCTGCACTATCACCTTTACTTGCATTAGAAGGAATAGGAGACTCTCCTTTTGGATGTAACATAGAGGATTTCATCAAATGTAACATATCTATTAATCACAAATTTTGGTGAATCAAGACACCATAAACAATATCCCTTCATTTCAGATGCATACCAAGGGAAAATGCACTTTTTAGCTCTAAGTTCTATTTTCTCATCATTAACATGTATATATGCAATACATCCAAATATCTTCAAATTAAAGTAATTAGTAAGAGTACTTAACCAGACTTCCTTAGGAGTCTTGAACTTTATAGATGCTAAAAGTGCACAATTAATGATATGACAAGTTGTAAAGGTTACTTCTGTGCAAAAGTCTTTTGACAAACCAACATTGGAAATCATACAGCATGCTCTCTCCAAAAGTGTTATGTTCATATGTTCAATAACATCATTATATTGAGGAGTCATCTTGACTATACGATAATGAATAATACCTTCATTTTCACAAAATTCATTAAATTCACATTCATAAAATTCCAAGCCATTATCAATCCTGAGCTATTTAATCTACTTCCCTATTTGCTTCTCAATTAATGCTTTCCACTTCTTGAATGTTTGGAAAACATCATTCTTGTGCTTTAGAAAGAAAACTCAAACTTTCCTTAAATAATCATCAATGAAAGTCAACATGTACCTAACACCATCTTTTGACAAAAACATAAGATGGCCCCTAAAGATTTGAGTGAATGTAATGCAAAATGCCTTTTGTCCTGTGAATTTTTTGGAGACTTGAAATTGACACACTTTTACTTTTCAAAGATGCAATGCTCACAGAAGAAGTCCAACTTTCCAATATGTTGTCCACATGGAAGGCCTTTTTTACTCAATATAGATAGACCCTTCTTGCTCATGTGCCCCAACCGCATATGTTATAACTTCATAATAATATTTGTCTCTGAATTAGATGATGTAAAGACCGTAGTAGTGCATTTCATTGTAGATCCCTGTAAAATGTACAAATTTCTAGATCTACAAGCTTTTATGGCAATGAGAGCACCTTTATTGACTTCAAAACTCCACCTTCATCAGTGTACCTATAGTCAAGAGTCTTAAGTGTTCCTAAAGAGATGATTGCAACTCCATCACAGGGCTTGTGTCTCTCCTGATTCCTTCAAGATAAAGGACACTACAATTGCTCTGGCTTTTTTTGTCTGCAAATGCCAAAAGCAGTATATTATGATCTCTTTTTTGATATTTGGGTGACTCTTGATCTCATGGGCAGAAGGCACATTTCTTTTTAATAATTCAAATTGGCCAAGTGATATTTATGAGCTAGTTCGTTAAATCATATTAAACAAACTTTCTTCAATTAAGTGCAACACTTTAGTTTTTGTTTTTGAGCATGTGTTAACGTGCAAGTGCAACATTTATTTATTATTGTAAATATATTTCTAAAAAATACTCTACTTTTGTAATTGTTATGAACACTCTAAAATTTTTCTCAAAATTTAAGAAAAAATTTGTGTGTCATTATTCAAAATATATACCAATTTCCTATATACTTTTATATGGTTTAACCCCAATAATCAAATCTTGGGAAACATAATTTTTTTTTGAACAAACTAAACCAATCATTAGTTTTTCCAGGTTGAAGGATTAGGCCTTGACAATTCTGCCTGTTTGCGGAGAAGACGACATTATTACTAAAAAGTATCAATATGTAATGTAAGATCCTACTTTTTGATATGACGAGGAAAAGTAAAGTATTATAATATAGCATGATCTAGTATATTCAAAGTCTTGAAGGCATTCTAGGCTATTTAGTATACAATTTTGAAAGATTATAGCTTGTCTAATATGATGGAAGAGTGCTCCAATGATCTTGCATTTCAAGGAATTTTAGAATGATGTCAGGAAGAAGGAATCACAAACTTGAAATTAATCTAAAAACACATTATTAAAAAGAGCTTATTAGCCAATATTAAGATTGAAATTTGTACTAATTCTTCGTATACGTTGAAAGAGAGATGCTGCTATAAATGCTACAACTTGGATAAGCAATTGATCCAAGAAACTTGGGCTTGGGAGGTTTGGTTTGTGGCAATGAATCAAGATAGAATAAAGTAAAAGAAAAAATTTGGATTTATACCTATTGCAGCCACAAATCTAGTGATCTCATTTCCACTTAAATTCAGCTCATCCAATCGGATTAGAGCATGCAATTCTGGGAACAAGGAATTGAAACTAAAGAATCATAACCAAGGTTAGCATTTACGGTCCCCAACTGAATCATGTATGTATGATATATCCCTCAATTTCTTCAAAATTAAGATAGGCAGAAAAATCATTTCTAACCTTTCACATTTATTGATCCTTTTAGTTGGTTGTGTCCAAGATATAACTTAAAGAGATAAAAGTCCTTTGAGGGACAACAGGATGCTACTGTCCAAGTTATTAAAACTCAGATGAAGAGAGTACAAATTTCTTAACCACAATACTTCTTCATCATCAACCGGAGAGAAGATTGATATATATTTTTGCTTTGTTAATTAGTCCTTTAAAATATCCCATTAAATTTTATTTAGTTTTAAATTATTTTTCAATTATATGTCCATATTCACTTCTATTTGGTTTCCTCTCAATTGCTCGATTCAAGTGTTTAGCTTTATTCGTAGGTAAACATCATATATATATATATATATATATATATATATATAAAGTATGTAAATTTAGAAAAAAATTTAAAAAAAAAAAACAGGGACAAAATGAAAATTTTAAAACCTTACACAATTTTCTCCATTAATTTAATGGTAAAAGGATTTAAATACACGGAATAAGATGTAATAGACGATATTGTACATTAAAAATTTGTTGCATTGTCCCAATCTCCTTACTGTAGAACATGTTCCTTTTTTTTTTTTTCTCCATTTTTTATGATAAAATTCTATTTGTCTCTTTATATATGTTTGTTTGTAAAAGTAAAACGCATTAAAAAAAAAAATTATTGTGAGCTGATTTTTATAGCCGTGTATAGGCGTGGTTACCATGAGTCTTACCTTGGATGTCGACTTTTCCTTTTATTCTGTTGTTGGATAGAACCAATGTTTTCAGAGATGAAAGGCCACGTAGAGATGACAGGATGCTGCTGTTGAATTCATTGCTGCCTAAATGGAGTGCAAGTCTTGATAGTTTCTCGAAGCCTACGCATGTGAGAGGAGTATAATATCATGCACAATAAAAGATATAAAATTTTGATCATATGAATGCCGTAAATTTTTAAGAAATTAATAAAATAATATTTTTATCCTTAATTCATACGATAATCCTGTAATTTCATTTTGTTCACAGTCTGTCCGTTCACTTGGCGTTGCAATACTCTTTAACTTGATACAGAAAATCCTCTTGGACGAGAAATAGTAAAGCAGCATCCAGGACCAGGATGATTTAGGAAAGTCAAAACCAGTTGCTCGGTCTCTAGAATGAAGTAAAAGTACTATTTAGGGCTAAGTGATAGCATTAGCGTTCGGTAAACATTAATGAATTAATAGCTTTATTGTGATTTTTTGGTATATCTTTCAGTGAAGTTTTCGCTACTTTTTTTTTTCTGTTGCCTTTTCCCTCGTTGGATAGCTAACCCACAGAATATACTTTAATCTCAGGCTCTTATCTTACTCAAAGTGATTATCTAGTAACCGAGCCACAAGTGCTCTCAGTTTAAATCTGACTTTTATGTCTGCATTATCAAAAATACTCGAGACAAATGCAGCCGTGACCTTGCAATACTTTGAGAATTTTTCTACCACATGACCCTGTAATCATGTAGCTTGTGATGGCAAAGTGACCTAATTTTCACTAACATTTAATTTCATCATAGTCAAGCTCCGTAAATTTAGGTCTAGACAAGTTCAATCATCCATAAGAAATTATAGAAAACCAAATCAGTTAGAAAACATCCTCAATCAAACAGCCTAGTCTTCCCTCTTCGTTTCATTCGTATTCTCATGGAAAATTGGTTTTGCATGGCAGCTGGTAGGTAACATCAACTTTTTTTTTTTTTTTTTTTTGACCTTGACAATGACCTGTTAGGGTCAAACTGCCCTAAATTTGGAACTAGACAAGTTCAATCGTCCGTATGAAATTATAGACAACCTCGTTAGTAAGAAAGTTTCTTTGGTGGATTGGCCCATCAGTTAGCACAGGTGCTGCAGGTCCAAATAATTTTTGGTAGCTCAAATTTCTCATTTTTCTCTTGCACTGTCTATGTTTTTTTTTATTCAATGATATAAAAGTAAGTTAGAGCGTGAGCGGAGGCATTATTTTATTAAAAAATATATATACTAGAAAATTAAAGTCGGTGGAGGAAAGGGCCGGACCGGGCCTGACTTTAGAAAAGAAGTCCATTTGGAACCATTTCAAGCGAGCTATTATTGGTTTGGTTCTGGTTCTCCACCGCTATCAAGTAGCAACGGCCTATTCGACTGGTAGCTTCTTTCTTTCTAAATATAATAATTCTTTTAGTTTTTACTAAATTCCAGTCCATCTTAAGGTCACGTTTCTGCAAAGACCCCATTTCAGTAGCTGTATCCACAATCCGCCAGCCATCAGTTCTCAGCAGTCGCAAGCACAGAGCTTGGAGGTCAATGCACGCCATTCACTACTCTCTTCTTCCCGCTTTCAAGTTCCTCTGCCATCTTTCTTTCCTTTTCTTTTGCAAGAACTGAATTCTCACCAACGCTGCGTTTCTTTGCGTGTTTTCTGGGGTCTCCTTATGTTCTTCTTCTTTAATTTTTCGTTCTTTCTTGGTCTTTAATTTGAAACAAGATAAAACCCAGGTCCTTCAGGGGTTAATACCAACGATGTTCGAGACATTTCATTTTCTTGCTTTCTTTTTATTATATTACAGTCTCAATGTGATTTACGAAATTCTTCGTTATTGTTATACATATTCAATATTGTTGTCTTGTTATATTGATATTAATCATGTGTTTACCAATTGATATCGGTTATTTTCTATAAGACCATTTCCCATTCGCAAAGGATTAATTTTAACGGGGAACACATGAAAAAAAATAAAAATTATTTAATTTCCATAGTTAGTAAAAGAAATATCAAATTTTCTGTTGAAATCTCTCCCAGAAGGACGTCGGCCTCAAATTCCTTCTCACTTTGGAATCTTTGTTCTAATACCGAAAGCAGCAGCCTCAAACGGTTTTATTGTTGTAAGATAAATAACTTGCTCTCTCTCAAGGATTTCTCTCTCATACAAAAATTTCTGATACCCAGTGCTCCCTCCACCTTTTTATATATCTCTGCTCTACAAGTCTCTCCAATTAAGCCCCATCCTCTCCCTCTCTCAGTTGATACAATTTCTTTGCCAATAAATTCCTATTCTCTGTCACCAGATCACATTCAAAATACTCTTTCACAAGAAATATTTTAGCTTGAAAACATACCTGCATTGCCCATTGAAAACATGATCCCCTCCTTCACACGGACGCATGGGATACACGTGCAGGAATATTTGAATGCCTTTTCTCATATCTGAGACATGAAAGAAACAAAAAGTGGTGCCCCAATATAAGCAACACGAGACATCAAAGGACCAAAGAGAAATATCCATCAGAAACTAAAATGGGACAATGCCTTTGGTATTTCTTGACAAAATGAGGATAATTACGCCGAACAATAATGGTTAATTAATTAATTTAAATACTTTTAAAGCATATGCTTTCTCATGTGAACCCTCCAGAAAGTGAGTCTCGTGCTAATTAACACGTTTTTGATAAATTTTGTTCCAAACTTGGAGTCTCTTTCAATTCACCGACTGTAACTCCAGTTGCGAAAAACACGTCTTCTTTTTTCCCTTTTTCTTTTGTTTTCTGTTCAGGCTGTCAATACATGTTCTTAAATAAGTTTATTTGAATATCTGTCTTTTTTTGGTGCATAAGAAGAAAAAAGTAAAAGGTCAAATCTATTGTAATAAAAATAACATGTAAAGAAAAACATAAAACATCAAATCTATGCCTGTAAAGAAATCATTCAGTGCTGTATATTTTGCTATAAACTCTATATCAATTTAATGCAATATAGTAAAACAGTATTAAGTATATGGGTTTAATTTTGACAAAAACTGAGAATTCAAACATTGCGTTTTTGTCTGGTTTCCTTCTTTAACTCTTCTTCGTTATCATGATATAATCTCTCGCTTTTGTCTCGTAGACTGCCTTCAATTGTAACACCTGGCTTCTGGGCAAATGACATACGTATGTGCGCTGATGGCTTCTGTGGATGGGCTTTCCCGTCCAGAAACGACCGAAAAAAAAAAAAACAAAAACTGTATTTGGGCTATTCACCCGAAGAGTATTACTGACATGTGTAGTTGGGCTTTAATAGAGTATAATACAAAATATAATGCAGGTTTGGGCGTCTGATGACCAAGCCCAATCCATTTGGGAATATGAATCCACCCACGCGTCGTCTCGATTGCTTTTTCTTTTCCCGCACGCAATCGGAAGAATGATTAGAAACCCTTAACTTCTCTCAAGAATTTAAATCTATATAGTATTATAACAACTAATAGACTCTTAGTTCCGTAAAGCTGTTATCGATTTGTCTCCGGCTCGATTAAGAGAAGTGTTCTTCAGGATAAAGGAAAAAAAAAACATACTCTTAATTATTATGATTTTCCTTTTAGTGATACATTTATTAATTGAAACTGGCATAGCAATCATCTTTTAGTTTACAGTGTAGATTTGAGTTATGTGGCATTGAGAAGAAAAATTGCTCAAATAACAATACCAACAACGTCGTCATGCCCATGTAATCCCAGGCTGTGAAACATAAAAAATGATATATTTGGATCCATAAGAAAAGAAATAAAATGCCAAAAAGCGAACTATATCCGACTCTATATATATATAAATTCGACTAAAATTCAAAGCAATGGCGATTAAAAAAATAAAAGAAAAAACCACGCTCTTACATTGCCTTACATTACATAACATGTTATATTACCTAATAAACTTCAGTTAGATCCTTGGATCGTTAGATTTGCGTACTATAAAAAGTTAGATCAGAGAGAAGCTCTGGGGTGTGGTGGGTGAGGGTGGGGCCTTCTGTAGGTTTGATTATTGTGGAAAAGGAAAATAGAAGGGACAAAGAGAGAATGGAAGACCAAAAAGACAAAATCAGTAGAGCATGCGCGATCTTTCCTTTTATCTGTGCATTTGCTGTGCCTTTCTCTCATAGTTATTTTTCTTTATTTGGAGAATGGCATGATTCATGTTAGTCTTTTTTTTATGTGACTCTATTATTTTTTACGGAAACTCAAAAACTCAATTTTCTGATGTAACCAGCAGAAAAGGGTCAAAAGTCCATTTGTAGTTTTGGAAATAAATGACACATCTATTTGAGGCTAATATGCATTGTTTGAACTGGTTTTGAGAGCTTAAGATTACCATTGTGAACTACCTAGTCACTTCTGACTTCTGCGTACTTCATTATTCCATCAATTTTATGTTGAAAGTAGCATTGTATTTATATGCAAGCTTCAAACACCGTTGGAACTTGCTCAAAGTGACAGGATATTGTTTAGACATTTATTGATGAAGTCCATGTGGAGCCCTTAGGCATGCTCAAGGCATTCAAACATTTGTAGCAAGTGGCAGCAGTTGATTGACAGATGTATCAAAGGTGTCGTTTCTGACACCTTATCCAACACAGCTTGGGCCTTCCCATTGTAGTGTCCATGCAATAGAGAGCGAAATTATTTATATCCGTCACGTTGTCCCTCAGATTAGTATTCGGTAGGCATGTGCCATGCCGGCACAAAATTGCCATTACTCACCTAAACGCATCTGTTATGGGGTAATACTTGTGTCATTGTCTGGTCAGATTGGTTTCATGAATTTAGAGTAAGACTTTTTTTTTGGGTTATTGTTTCTGAATTACATAACATGAGAATCTGATTTGTGAGACTCAGATGCTATTTATTCTTGGCTACCTGTCTTGTTAGATTGTCAAGCGGGAGAGCTGCCCCATTATGTTGCTTTGTTAGTTCCTCACCAGGTAATAGACAATGTTTGAAACTGAATCTCTCATGTGCTTAAATGGCCTGATTTTGTCTTTCTGTAGGCAGATGAATATGAAGATAGGTGTTGTTTTCTATCCTGAGGCATTGGAACGCTGAAGTTTTTTTTTTTTTTTTCCTTTTTTGTGTATTATTGTTGACGAAGGAACATCACTTTCCGAAACCCCGAATCGAAGACTTATGTTATG
>JBAPLJ010001986.1:0-22500 GCA_037832345.1 Rhizophora mangle | reverse complement strand
ATTGCGATGTTAAACTGTAGACTTAACAATATTTCCCAATTTCTCACTCATCAAACTAACTGAGAGCCATCAATCTCTCCTACAAGAACCTTCCCCATTTAGTTGCTTGAAAACAATATTTAATTGGAGTTTTTAAGTCTTAGAAATAATTCCTTTGTGGGTTCATTTCATATATCATCCAATTCTAACTTTGTCATAAAGTATATAGATATCTTAGGCAATCACTTTCATGGAAAACCTCAACAACATATTGGCAATTTTATTCAAATAGTAGAAGAATTTAATCTTTCAACAATGTGCTTAAAGGAACATTTTTGTGTGAATTGTTTATTTTATCCTTTCTTGATATTTCTCATAATAATCTTTTGGTGACTCTTTCTTCTTGCTTAAAATGGTAATCATATTTAAGAAATTTGAATTTGGAAGGAAACAGATTCACAAGTATAATTCTAGAAACATTGTTCAACTCTTCTTCTATGATAACAATGAATTTTAAAATTAATTCTTTATCTAGTGAACTTTCAACATCATTTGAAAATTTGTCCTATTTAAGAGTTCTTCAGCTAAGAGAGAATACTTTGAGAGGTTTGTTATTGAAAGAACTCTATCGGTTGAATGAACTAGGCATATTAGATCTTTCACATAACTCATTTTCTATACTAATACCAAGGTGTTTTAGTTGCAACTCTTTTGGAAAGGTGACTAAAGACATATGATTTTGCACAAGATAATGCAGGGGTTACATATCTTCTTAGATGTCCTATAGTTTCTAGAGTAAATTGAATAACAAGGAGTTTATGATTGAAAGATGCATATAGATGGTTTGTGCAACAAGCTCATATTGATATGGTGACAAAAATTAGATTTAGCATATACAAAGGTAAGCTTCTTGAATTGATGGCTGGATTAGATTTCTCATGTAACTAGCGAATGGGGGAAATGCCAGCAAAACTTGGAAATTTGAGCTTGATATAAGCATTGAACTTGTCTTATAATCAATTGACTAACTCAATTATAAAAAAAAAAAATTGGGAAAATTTTAAGCAAATAGAGAGTTTAGACCTTTCCCATAACAAATTGAGTGGAGAAAAATCTCATTGGAATTAATTAGTTTGAACTTTTTAGAGGTTTTTTGTATAGTTTACAACAACTTCTTAGGTAGGCTTCTAGACATAAAGGGACAATTTTCTACATTCAATAACAAAAGCTTTGAAGGAAATCCATTTCTTTATAGACCTCCATTTAATACAAATTGTAGTATTGACTTATTGGAATTGCCACCTTCTTTTGATGCAAGTAATGGAAAATGACATGACAATGATGATCTTGTTTCCTTGTTAGCAAGTTTCTTGGTAACTTACCTTGTAATCTTGTTGGCTTTCATGGTTGTTCTCTATGTCAACCCATATTGACAATGAAGGTGGTTCATGTTCTTTGAGAATTTCATAAATAAATGTTATTTCATGGTTTTTTATACTATTCCCAAAATTTTTTTTAGAGTAGTTAGAAAGCATATTTTTTGCCTAATTATTTTGCTAGATTATGTGTTAAAGTAGGTAGCAATACTTTAGGTGGCAATATTGGACATGTAGTTGTTGAATTTACTTATTGTCTTCATATTGTTGTGTTGCATGTCATGTTTCTATGAATATTAGATGATGGGAAAGAGTTGGATTCTAAACAAATAAATTGGAGTAGATGTAGATTAATTAGATACATATTATAGTAGATGTGTATTAAGTTTCTTGTAACTTGAATATTGCAATGGAAGCACCATATATGTATAAATGATAAACAATAAACAACAAATAATTATTCTATTCATTGCCAAACATACATTAATAATAAATATTATAATGAAACACCTTGCCTCTTTAATAATAGTTAGAAAGAAGAAATACAAAATCTTTTTCTTTTATAACAACATCAAATGTAATTCTCTTTTCTAAAACCATTACAAAAGCAAGTTTTGCAAAGGCTGGACACATGAAACCATAAATAGTAAGGTAGATCAATTCATTTCAAGTTATAATGGTAAATTTATAATAACAAATTGTATTAAAAATAGTGTTGTAAGAAAGTAGGGAGAGAAAGATTTAAGGTTCATTAACGTTTATGATTTATTAGCTTAGGAAATTAAAACTATAGGATTTTAAGTATGGAATTCAACTTTTTGCTTATAAAAGAGTTTGAAATTCAAATTTGTGTCATTTTGCATCTATTGAATAAATTATGAAGAGCAATAGAAATTGGAAAATGAAACTACATTTATATAAAATTGTTATAATAATAATACAAATGAGTCTTTTCCTCAGTGGTAATGTACCCATTCCCTTATAATTAAGGGAAGGGGTTTGTTGCTATTTGTATTCTCAAAAAGTGTTATGTTCCCAAATGGTTCAAAGTTAAATAGAGTGAATCCAAAAAATTGGCCTTGGTTCACCATTTCTTTAACTAATTTTGATCAAAGTGATTTTTGGATTGTAACCAAACCGAAAATAAAATTGATTTCCAACTTTTTAACTCAAGCTAGTTGGTCTAGCCTTATTGTCAAAACTTTGATTGAATATTTCTAACTCTTATCTATGACTATTAACACACTTATCAGTGGTTATTGTTATGAAACATATTTCTACATTAGGCTAACTATCAAATAATGTCCAAATTCTATCTATTAATCAGAAGCAAAAAATCTTGACATTACAACTCTTGCAAGAAAGGTAAGTGCAAGTACAAAGTTTAATATAACTTAAGTGTCCTAGGCATAAGTCATAATCTAAAATAATTCATGAGTCCTCCTCTCTTAATGACCAACAATAAAGTTTGGAATTGACAAAATATGATTGTAAATTTTTTGTTTACAATGATTTTACACTAATCATGTATAAAGCAAGAGTAAAATGGAAATTTTGAGATGGAACAATTTTATGTTTTTCTTTTAGTGTAAGTTTAACAAAAAAAAAAAAGCAAACAAAAATAAAAGGAAGAGAATTCTAAATAGTTGTGACTTGTGACTTGGGGAGTCAAAAAGATTTCAACTAAATGGAAGAGCCAAAAGGGCACTTTTGAATTTTTTTTATTACATTTAGAAATAAATTCACAATTTACAAGCCTTGAAAGACAAAGTAATATGAATTCAATTTTCTTTGTCTAATCAAACTAAACCAATCTAAAGAGAGAATTATAAAAAAAAATCTTAAAACAAATAAAAAAAGGTACTCCAAATTAAATTAATTATTATAGAATTTAGACACTGTAAATTAATTAGAAATAGAAAAATCTACCTAAAAAAAAAAAAAAATAGATACAACATTTTTGCTCTAAATTTGAATTTTTCTAAGATAA
Organism: Rhizophora mangle; assembly: GCA_037832345.1. NCBI lineage: Eukaryota > Viridiplantae > Streptophyta > Magnoliopsida > Malpighiales > Rhizophoraceae > Rhizophora > Rhizophora mangle. The sequence continues at coordinate 19,155 of JBAPLJ010001986.1, read as the reverse complement.
GATCTTCTCTTTATATGCATAGACATAGCATTTTTCCTCAAAAAGAGACTTAGTTTTCCTTTTCTACATAAATACAAAGTTTTTTTTGTTCTTTTGTCCATGCTACTATGGAAACTAGTGAACTTATAAGTCAAGTAAGCCAATAAGGGGAATTTCTAAGAAATTTTTTTCTCAATTACATCTTTACAAGTCTTAGACACACTTTAGAAAATCTCAAGTCTTTATTAGAACATGAACATTTTTTGCATGTCATCCATGCTTCAAGTCAAGGTCATCTTTGAACACGAAACTTAAAAATGAGGTATTAATGGCTATAAGAAGTTGCAACTCATTTTTATAAGCAATGTTATATAAGAAGTCAAGATCACTTTTGATTTCCTCTTGTCATGACATAATCTTCTCTCTCCAATCACATGGCTTTGTAGGTTTGCTAGTTTGAAATGGAATATTTTATTTCCATAGGCATATAAACTAAACAAGTAAAAAAAAAAAAAAATTCATATTATAATGAAAATCTAAGGCCATTGGTTTGGTTGATGACTCATCCTATGTAGCAAACCAAGATGATTAGGTGAATGTACCACTAAGAACTCAAACTCAGAAACTTCTTTTTTTGTTATTGTTTTTGTTGTTATTTTGGCTGTCATGGTTATTGTGGTACAATAGAAAGCCTTTCAAACTTGCCAAAGGTTGTGGTGCAGCCACAAAATTTATAGAAAACCAATGATTAATTGTAGAACATATCAAATGCCATTATGGACCAAGCAAACTAGAAACGACATGCCTATCAAGCATTCATGGAGATTAAGCATTAGATTGATCTTTGCCAAATGAAGGTTGTTAATGAGCATGTGTGTAGGCTCTATATGCATGGTTGAATTGGTGTTATCATATATGTTAGAAACTTTGACAAACCAAACTTTGTGACGATGGCCAATGTACCACCCACTTAATGCCTTAGGTTGTAACTCATCCATTAAACCTTGTGATATCAACAAGATTTTAACTCATTGCACATGCTTGCATGTGCAAATGCTCATTGTGAACATTGAATTTTGCTTGAAGTACACATTGGCAAGTTGGTGCCACTAAATCATTGTCAAAATAAATAAACTTTTCCATTGTTGGTACATCTATGTATGTAAACGCATGTTTCATTTTCAGAATCATTTTTACATACATGAATGTTGATTGGAAATTGGAAAAAAAAAAAGTTAACTTTTTTAGAGAAGTTTCAAACACATTGTTAACAAATTTCTCTAATTTGAAATATTTGATACTTTCAAGCAATGTGTAAAAGTTTCTAATTTTTTTCTTTTTTAGCAAATTTTGTCTATTTTTATTTTTATTTTAAATAAATTGTTAATATAAATGTGAGATATAACATAATAGCTAGACTTAATATTTAAAAGTTAGAATGTCAAGACTTTATCTTATATTTAAAAAGTGGATGATATTATTTTATTATAATTGTAGGATAAATATTTATAAAATTATTTTTAATTGTAATTATGTATAAAAAAAATTTAAAATATATAACTAATAATTATAGTAATACAATATAAATCTCTATTTTTTTTGTATGTATTTATCTAATTATATAACTTTGCAGAAGAGCAAGAACAGAGAAAGGAAAAGTAAAAGGTGGCGCACAAATTGCAAGCATGTCCACATTCTTGTTTAATCTAACTTCTAAGGGATCTCTTTAGAATTAATCCACAAACAAAATTGAAGAACCATGATTGTGATCTGTGGAGACAGGACCGACAAATTTCCTCTCCACCTACTCCACTAATGTTTTTATCGATAAAGAATATTCGATTTCCTAGAAAGTACTAAAAGAAACAAAAGCTATCATGACATAAAGCAAAAGCAATGTTGAGCGGTTGATTCTGGGAGCTCTTCCGGTCTAATTCCAATCTTTGAATTTGTGTGCTTGCTAATTGTGTTCGTTAAGAGGGAGTCAAATTAGATTTTTCTTTGAATTTATTAGTGCAGGGCATGAGAATATGAAAATCAAAGTAAATTAAGCACCCAACGCACGCACAAATGTACATCAGTGTATGTCCCAAAAATTATCTCCCATGTAATGTTGCATGCACTTTATGCTCGTTTGTCTCAAACATGGCCAAACACCTCATTGTTGTTTTGTTCATGCTTATTGCTATTCTAGTGCTCCTACAAAATGGTTGCTCCCGAGAATCGGCTTTTCCAATTGAAGAAAATGTAAAAGTGTTGAATTAATTATGCGTTGCTAGATGTCAATTTTGATATATGTAATTTTTTTATGTTGCTAAATGAGTTTATAAGGCAAAGTGGGGATTTGAATTGTCAGCTTAGTTTGATTTGTAGCCAATGTATCCTGAAAATTTAAGTGGTCTTCTGGCCAAATTTCACGACTGTAAATGTTAGATGGTAAAAGAAAGCAGGAATGATCAGGGATGTATATAAATGTACTGAAAGATTGAAATTAACGAAGGTTTAACTAGGGTTTTACTCTCCATTGCTTCTAATCTAAACTCCTGGATCTTAGTTTATATCTATTATACAAGTACGACGAGGGATATGTGTATATGTCACTTCATAAATGAATTTTGTTTCTACCCTTTTGTTGTCTCGAAATTAAAATTCACACCTCGTAGAAATCTGAGAGAACATAGAATTATAATTTTGCTAATGGACAGGTTCGAGGGTGAAGGAAGTCCATGCCTCACGTATACTTATTCACCGGGGAGCTAGAAACTTAATTCTTAGGATTGACAAGAGAGGAACTCAAATTGTGAGTGGAAGGGCGGCCACTCAAGGACGGGATGAGGACTCCCCCAGAATACAACCAGGACCCCCGACTGCACCTCCAGGACAGATTCCAGGTGGGCATTGAGCATCTCCCACCTTCGACCTTTCTTGGCATACCAGATTATCTGAGTTTGGCTAAATAATGTGATTCCCTGTTGTTCAGGCGATCTAGTGAATTAAATAATGACACAACTACCGAAAAGAGAAACTTACTTTATTGTACTAAATAATGTCCTTTGTATACATTTTTCAAGCATTGTTGGCATCATTTTCACTTATTTTATAAACATATGTATGTACATACATTATAATGAGCATATTCGTAGTCAATGATGAAAAATAAAAATAAATAAATAAATAAAACACATTTTTAGTAAAGTTAATAAATATATATATATATTTTTTTTAACGTAAGACATAATGGATATAAAAAAAAAAAAAAAAAAAAAGAGATATAATGGAGTAAATGGGTCAAAATGTAAAAGAAAATTATGGATATAATTGTAAAATTGTGAAACAAATATCACATATTAACTTGTAGATTTCATTCAAATTACTATTGGCCTTTTAGATATGACACATTCTAGGTTAACTTGGTCCATAACTTGCTTATAATGAAATTTTAATATTAATTTCATCAATTTTCATTAAATGAATAGATAATTAAAAAAAAAGTAAATACTTGTTACACTTATTTATTTATTTAAATATAATAATTTTTTATTTTTAATTACTTATATTTTTTTTGAATTTCCATTAAGTCTAACTTAATTTTTTTTTTTTTTTATATACAAATAACAAATCTTTGTGTTGGCTGGAGTTTAGACGGGTAAAATTACCAATCCCATAAAAAAACAAAACGAAACATGGGACATAGTGGAATTGCAAGATAGATGTGGTACCACTTGGAGTAGAATCGAGAACTTTCCTACTCACCCAATAGAGCAAGAGAAGACAGAAGAAGAAGAAGAGAGAAAGGGAAGAGAAATGGTAATTGTACTGATTTCCAAAATTAGTCCTTACAATAGTTCCTGTACTCCTTATGAATACCCTTACAACAATCAATCTTCCCTCAGTGATCTCACCATTACAATTACTACGAGTGACAGTAGTCCGTATACAATTGTTGTCCCTATAGCTAGCATACTAGCCTTCCCGCCGATGCTCGTCATGCCCACTTGTCCTCTGTTTATGTTGCGCCACCATTTCCTCGTCTAATTGGTTGCTCTCGACCCCTCTTCAATCGACTATTCTTCTAACGTCGATCAGACCACTGAATCAAGACCTGGGTGGCGACTTGATTTCCTCATTTTACCACTCGGTGGTCCAAGATAGTGATCAGAGTAGAGGAAATGAATGGGTCAGAGAAAACAGAGGGTAGAATGGAGGTAGGCAAGGGCGGGGAAAAGTGAACATGTTTGAGTTGAGAAATGTGGGGTGAATTCTGAAGCCAAGGGGAAATTCCAGAGTATGAGAAACCTTGCCCCCACAAGCGATGATTTTGAAAGAGCCATAAAACCGGGGAGCCATCTTGAGATTGGAATGCTGGGCAACGGATGACTGTCGATAAGGCTGCAACTTGAGATATACACGGTCCCGCGTTTCAAAGGACTGATCCTTGGGATGCAGCCAACTGACACATGCGCTCCTAGGCCCGACGGATGAAATTTGAGTAGCTGCAAGATAGTCTTCTGTGAACAAAGCTGCTGATCCACAGAGGCAATGGTGGTCTCCCAAGACATACGGAATATGAGCAGGAGGGGGGTACCCGTAGAGGGCTTCAAATGGAGTCAACCCCATGGCTGAATGGTAGTGGGTGTTATGCCACCATTCATCTATAGGACAACCATTGACACCACTTCTAAGGAGCATCCGAAGTAGCACAGCACAGGTAGGTTTCTAGGCAATGGTTTAGTACTTCCGAATGGTCATCCATCAGGGGGTGGTACGCCAAGGGCGAATGCAACTTGAACCCCTGAATTTTGAAAATTCCTTCGAGAAGGCACTAAGAAATACAAAGTCTTGGTCACCAATAATGACTTCAGGTGATCCATTCAATTTGAAACTTGTTCCATGAAGCCATAGGCAACAGAGTTGGCAGTATAAGGGTGAGCTAAGGAGAGGAAATGGGAATTATTTAGAGAGTCAGTCCACCACTACAAGAATGACCTATGCTGATCCGCGTTTAGGTAGCCCAGTGATGAAATCCATGTAGATGCCTTGCCATATTCCTTCCCGGACCAACAGTGGTTGGAGAAGGCCAAGGGAGTAGCCAAATGAAACTTGCATCTTTGTGTTAGTTTTCTAGCTGGGAACTCACTTATGGACAGTGTAGTTGCTTATCACAGAAGCAAACTTTTTGGTTGCAGCAGCATGGGACGTGAGGAGAAAGAAGAAGTTAAAACCAGGATCCTTTTTTGATTTTGTAACCATATATTTTTATTAACCTATATCCTCATTGTATAAGAGGATTTCAAAATACAAAATTTGAAATTTGTAACTTCAAAATTTGAATTATATATGGAGACTTATAATTATTTCAAAATACACCAATAAGGCTTTTAAATTACAAAAATAAAAATTTCAAAAACTTAACTTTTAACAAAGGGGTGGCTGCTTGGATAAAAAGAAGGGTAGTTATTAGAATATAACCAACTTAACTACTATTCAAATTCTAGTATGTAGGGAACACTTTTACTTCCTACTCCTTTGATTTTGCAAAAAAAGAGCACCACTAGAACTTCACTCCTCCTTGGTGCTTTTGTTTTGCATACCAAGAACAAGCCTTAACTCTTCAAATCTTGATGTTGGTAGGCCTTTAGTTAAAATATCAGCTAGCTGGTCCCTGGTACTGCAATACACTAATTTCACTTCACTAGCTTTTTGTGCTTTCCTTACAAAATACAGCTTGACATTAAAATATTTTGTTTTGCCATGCTGCACAAGACTTTTAGAAATAGCTATGGCAGATTGATTATCACAAAATATGATGGTTGACTTAGTTTGTTTGAGGTTTAAATCTGCATAAATATTCCTTATCCAAATGACATGACTCATTGCTAAGACTACTACAACATACTCAACTTCTACTATTCATTGTGCCACAATGCTTTGTTTCCTAGAACTCCAATTAAAGCTGCCCGAACTAAAAGAAAATACAAAACTAGATGTGCTTTTCATGTCAGTGAGTGACCCTGCCCAATCACTGTCAATACAACCAACCAATTGGTTTGTGGCATTGCTTTTAAACATGATGCCCAAATCTATGGTTCCTCTGATGTACCCCCAAATTCTATTGGCAACTTTGAAATGTGTTTCATGTGGTGAATGCATAAATTTGAATAACAAGCTAACTGGAAACATAATATCTAGTGTTGTGGCAGAAAGATACAAAAGGCAACCAATGAGGCTTTTATGCTGACTTTCATCTACTTTTGGGGATTCATCTTGCTTTGAGAACTTGTTTCTAGGTGACAAAGGTGTATGAGAGCTCTTGCAATGTAGCATATTGAACTTTTGTAGCATTTGGTTGGCATATTTGGTTTAATATATCAGAATACCATGCTCAGCTTGCAGAATTTCTAAACCTAAAAAATAACTCATGTTGCCAAGGTCAACCATGTCAAACCTATTTTCCATGGTCCTTTTAAACTAAGATATAAGACTTGTTGAATCTCTAACAACCATCAAATCATCTACATACATTAAAACATATATAAAAAATGCTTTTCTTGCCTGCTCATATAGAGTGTGGCATCGTTGCAACTTCTATTGAAGCCTGCACTCATCAGGTACTTATGAATCTTTGAGTACTAAGCCCTAGGAGCCTACTTTAGTCCATACAAGGCCTTTTTTAAAAAGGTAAACCTTGTTTTCCTCTCCTGGTTTTTTAAACCCCTTTAGTTAACTAACATAGATTTGTTCTTAGAGCTCTCTATTAAGAAAGGCTAACTTGATGTCTAATTGATGTATCAACTAGTGTTTTTAAGCAATAATTACAAGTAACAACTTTATAGTGTCCAACTTAGCTACTGGTGAAAAAGTTTCAGTGTAGTCCACTCTTGCTTGCTGTGTGAAACCCTTTGCTACAAGCCTTGCTTTCAATTTGTTAATGGTGCCATCTACATTGTATTTTTTTTTTCTAAAAAACCATTTAATTGAAATAACCTTTTTGCCTGTTGGTCTAGGAACCAAGGTCCAGGTTTGATTTTTATGAATGGACCTTAGCTCCTCATGCATTGCAACCTTCCATGCTACATGTTGTGAGGCTTCTTGATAGCTATCATGATCTAGTTTAGCTACAAGAAGTCTATGATAAATATTAGTTAGAGGTCTTGTTCCTCTGACTAGAAGATCATCTACATCATCATGCATGCCATTTGAATTCGACTTTTCTGACTGAATATTAATGATGCTTTTGATCTTTGTCATATTCAACAGTGTTGGTTTACCCAGTCCCATCTTGCATCCTCATGAAATTTCAAATTCCTACTAACAACAACATTTTATGCAGTAACATCAAAAATTTTATAATTGTCGGGAGTATCAATGTAGCCAATGAACACAACAACTGAGACTTTATGATCTAGCTTACTCCTCTTTAACTCTACTATATAAGCATAGTAGATACAACCAAAGATCTTATTATGATTGAGTGATGGCTGCTAGTTACACTAAGCCTGATATGGAGTAGAATTTGATAAGGCTTTAGAAGGTAGCTTGTTTAAAAAGTATATAGTAATTGTTGCACCTTCTGCCTAGAAGATTTTTGGAAGACCTTTCTTAGCTAGCAAACATCTTGTCATTTCAACAATGGTTATGTTTTTTCTTTCATTCACCCCATTTTGTTGGGGTGAGCAAGGCGTTATCAATTGATGTTGGATTCCTAAGGCAGCATAAATAGATTGGAAGGAAGTTTGATATATATTTTCAGACCCCCATATTTAGTTTTAATGGCCTAAATTTTATAATCACTTTGCCTTTCTATTTATATTTTGAATTTTTGGAAGATAATTACTACATTAAATTTGGTTTTTAGAAATTAGATCCAACAATATCTTATGAAATCATATATAAAGATGATATAATACTTGTTACTGTTCAAAAAGCATGTCTTCATTGATCCACAAAGATCTAAATGGACCAATTAAAGATGTTTTTGTGTGTGTGTTGCCTTGATTAGGATGATGGGGAAGTCTAGTTTGCTTCCCCAGTTGATAGATAGTAGAGGGTTGATCAATTTGATTAAAATCAGACAAGCCTAAAGCCAAATGTTTGTTCTTCGACGTTTAAATCCTTGCATGGTGAAAATGGCCAAGTCTTATATGCTAAAGAGTTGCATTGTCATTAGCGATAGGTAAGGCAAGGTGTTGCAATTTGTTGGTCTCTAAATGGAAACTTTTTCCATTCATGGGTACTATGGTCAGTTTGACACCAATTGAATTATAAATGACACATGCATGGTCTTTAAACATAAATGAAAAACAATTTTCCATAAGTTGGCCTACACTTAATAGATTTTGATGAATATGAGGAACAAACAAAACATCTACTATCACCTTGGTACCTGACTTAGTATGTACTAAGGCTGGACCCTTTCCATGGACTTACAATAGCTGACCATTCCCAACTCTGACTTAGGATTTGTAAGATCTATCAAACTATCAAATACTTGAAAATTTGGTGACATGTGGTTGGTGCAACCACTATCAACCAATTAAATGCCAAGATTAGGAGAATTTGTGTAAGTAGTTACTATAAAAAGTTGATATGCTTCAAACTAATCTTCATTAGCAAATTTGGCCTCCTTTTTGACTTGATGTACTTTTGGTTATTATGTTTGCTGCTTGCCCCTATGCCAATAGAATTTTTCAGAATGTCCTATCTTATTGCAGACTTTACAAACAAGGTTAGGCCTTTTCCAACAAAACTTAGATAAATGATTTGTCTTTCTACAATGCTCATAGGGAGCATACTACCTTTTGCCAGAAGGTTTGTTGGCTTCATTGATCTTTTCTTGTTGTCTATTACTTTGCTTTCTTCTTGTGTGGTTATGAGTGACCTATAAGGCACCCTTAACTATATCTTCTTGCCTTAGGATCCTTTTTTTCTCTTGAGCTTGAAGTGCACTGATCAATTCACCTAAAGAGATGGTGTTAAGATCCTTTGAATCTTCTAGAGAGGAAATCTTTGCTTTAAACCTCTTCGGAAATGCTCACCACACATCTTTTGAACCACATTTTTGTCTAGTAAATTTTCCCTAAGCACCCTGATTTGATTAACTACCTTTAGTAGCTTATCACTATAATCTTTGACTATTTTTGTCACTTTTATCCTTAGAAACTCAAATTTTCTTCTAAGATTCAATAGTTGCATGGTTCTTATCTTCTGGCTACCTCTAAACTCTTCTTTCAACTAATCCCAGCCTGCTTTGTAGTATCATAGGCCATGATTATGTTGAAAATTGATTTAGTAACTATTGTGTGTATGCAGGTCAGAGCTTTATATTGTTTTGATTCTTGCTCATTGTGGTGTTTCAATTGAACAAGGGTTGGATTGGTAAGAAGCGAAGTGCCCTTCTTAGTTGCTTCCCAGAGATCAAAAGCTCTCAAGTAAGCCTTTCTTTAATATAGTAGGCCAAAGAACTAGACTTGAAATTTGATTATGTGATGACACTAAGTCATGGGACATTTCCACATCAAATTGGTCTACGTTTCTCTATGTCTTCTTATGGACTTCTTATTTTTCTCCTTCCATATACCATACAAATTAATGAAGACCCAATTTGGAGGAACCAAGAGGACAGCGTTAGGAGATGAGTTCCAGGTTATAGCCCTTAAAGATAATAACAAAAAAAAAAAAATAACTAAAGATAAGGGACATCAAATTTATATGGTTTGGTCAAATTGACCTACATCTATATAAGTGTAAATGAGAGCAAATATTACTAAAGTGGAGAATGTAAAAAGAAACTCTTCATAAACCCAATTAACAAAAGCCCAAATAATGGACTAAAGACTTATGGAGTTTTTAACTCCCTTAATTTTTATTAATTTTACAACACACTATATTACTCCTTATTTATAAGAAACAAAATCAGCCAATTTTGCTCAATTTCCTGATGTGGGACTTTAGTGACTAACTTAACAAATCTCCACCTTATCTTAAGTCTCATATGTAGATATAGTAACAATACTCCACCTTCTTCACAAACTCCCAAATCATTATATCACGCCAAGTAAGTCCAAGCACTACTTGAACTTAGCAATTAAAAAAAGCTTTGTAAACATATTTATAGGATTGTTTCTAGTACTAATTTTCTAGACTGAAACCTTCCTCTCAACAATTGTCTCTTGAATAAAGTGATACCTCATGTAAATATGCTTCATCCTCTCATGATACATTTGATCCTTAGTTAAGTGTGTTGCACTTTGACTATCACAATGGATGGTAACAACATCTTGACATAGACTAAGTTCACTATACAAACTTTTCAACCGTAAGGCTTCTTTGATTACCTTAGTCATTGCCATGTATTCTATTTTAATAGTAGACAAAGCAACATGTTGCAAAATAGCTTTCCAACTAATAGCAAAACCACCAACATAAAATACATAGCCTGTAAGAGATCTATTTCTATCAAGATTAATGGCATAGTTAAAATCAACAAAACCAACTAATGCATTTAAATTTTTACCAAACTCCAAAATGTGTCCAAAGTACCTTGCAAATGTCTAAAAATCCATTCATAACTTGGCAATGTAATTTGCCTAGAGAAAACAGATACCTACTAACTACACTAACTGCTTGTAAAATATATGAATGTGTGCAAACCATCACATATTTAAGATTATTGATAGTACTCGAATATGGAACTCTTTCCATATACCTCTTCTCTTCATCTAACTTTGACAACTGAGCAGTTGATAATCTAAAATGACTAAAAATGGGAGTATTGATTATTTTGGCATTTTTTATACCAAATCATTCCAAGACTTTCTCAACATAATTCTTCTTGATTAAATATAATTTACCACCTTCATAATTCCTTCTAATTTCCATGTCAAAAATCTTCTTTACTACTCTTAAGTCTTTCATCTCAAATTCACCATTCAAAAGTGTTTTCAAAGTGTGAATCTTTGACAAATTCTTGGCAGTAATGAGCATGTCATTGATAAAAAGCAACAGATAAATGAACAAGTTATTATCTAACTTCCAGGAGTAAACACAACTATTAGGCATGCTCTTGGAATAACCATGACCTAGTATAAAGGAATTAAATCTCTTATACCATTGTCTTGGAGATTACTTTAACTTATACAATGATTTCTTCAACAAACAAACATGGTCTTCCTTGTCTTCAACTTCAAAGCCTTAGGGCTACTTCATGTGTATTTGCTCCTTAAGCTCATCATGTATGAATTATCTTAACATCGAGTTGCTTTAACTCTAAATTGTATATGATGACCAAAGCAAGCAACACACATATCGAACTATGTTTAACAATATGTGAGAAAACATCATTAAAGTCAACACATTGTACCTAACTAAAGCCTTTTGCAACCAAACATGTCTTGTACCTTGCATCTTTGACCCTTGGTATACCTTTTTTTCCTTTTGTAGATCCATTTGCAATTAATTATTCTCTTTTTTGAAGGTAGTTTCACAAGAATCCATGTGTCATTCTTATAGAGAGATTTTATTTCTTCATTCATTGCAATTAACCACCTAGATGAGTCAACACTAAGATTGCTTCTAAATATGTGGATGGTTCACCATTTTCACTAGTTTTTTATGCAACTGAAGGAGTATAAGTAACATAGTAATTATATCTTTATGGTGGTAAATTTTCTCTTCTTGGTCTAGCTTTGGCTATGGAATGATCCTTCTCTTTGTCTTTAGAGGAATCTACAATATTTGATGAATCTAAATGAATGTGAGAACTCAACTATTGAACATCTTAATTCACAACTTCAAACTCTACTTGCTTATCTGCACTATCACCTTTACTTGCATTAGAAGGAATAGGAGACTCTCCTTTTGGATGTAACATAGAGAATTCATCAAATGTAACATATCTATTAATCACAAATTTTGGTGAATCAAGACACCATAAACAATATCCCTTCATTTCAGATGCATACCAAGGGAAAATGCACTTTTTAGCTCTAAGTTCTATTTTCTCATCATTAACATGTATATATGCAATACATCCAAATATCTTCAAATTAAAGTAATTAGTAAGAGTACTTAACCAGACTTCCTTAGGAGTCTTGAACTTTATAGATGCTAAAAGTGCACAATTAATGATATGACAAGTTGTAAAGGTTACTTCTGTGCAAAAGTCTTTTGACAAACCAACATTGGAAATCATACAGCGTGCTCTCTCCAAAAGTGTTATGTTCATATGTTCAGTAACATCATTATATTGAGGAGTCATCTTGACTATACGATAATGAATAATACCTTCATTTTCACAAAATTCATTAAATTCACATTCATAAAATTCCAAGTCATTATCAATCCTGAGCTATTTAATCTACTTCCCTATTTGCTTCTCAATTAATGCTTTTCACTTCTTGAATGTTTGGAAAACATCATTCTTGTGCTTTAGAAAGAAAACTTAAACTTTCCTTAAATAATCATCAATGAAAGTCAACATGTACCTAACACTATCTTTTGACAAAACATAAGATGGCCCCTAAAGATTTGAGTGAATGTAATGCAAAATGCCTTTTGTCCTGTGAATTTTTGGAGACTTGAAATTGACACACTTTTACTTTTCAAAGATGCAATGCTCACAGAAGTCCAACTTTCCAATATGTTGTCCACATGGAAGGCCCTTTTTACTCAATATAGATAGACCCTTCTTGCTTATGTGCCCCAACCGCATATGTTATAACTTCATAATATTTGTCTCTGAATTAGATGATGTAAAGACCGTAGTAGTGCATTTCATTGTAGATCCCTGTAAAATGTACAAATTTCTAGATCTACAAGCTTTCATGGCAATGAGAGCACCTTTATTGACTTCAAAACTCCACCTTCATCAGTGTACCTATAGTCAAGAGTCTTAAGTGTTCCTAAAGAGATGATTGCAACTCCATCACAGGGCTTGTGTCTCTCCTGATTCCTTCAAGATAAAGGACACTACAATTGCTCTGGCTTTTTTTGTCTGCAAATGCCAAAAGCAGTATATTATGATCTCTTTTTGATATTTGGGTGACTCTTGATCTCATGGGCAGAAGGCACATTTCTTTTTAATAATTCTAATTGGCCAAGTGATATTTATGAGCTAGTTCGTTAAATCATATTAAACAAACTTTCTTCAATTAAGTGCAACACTTTAGTTTTTGTTTTTGAGCATGTGTTAACGTGCAAGTGCAACATTTATTTATTATTGTAAATATTTCTAAAAAATACTCTACTTTTGTAATTGTTATGAACACTCTAAATTTTTCTCAAAATTTAAGAAAAAATTTGTGTGTCATTATTCAAAATATATACCAATTTCCTATACTTTTATATGGTTTAACCCCAATAATCAAATCTTGGGAAACATAATTTTTTTTGAACAAACTAAACCAATCATTAGTTTTTCCAGGTTGAAGGATTAGGCCTTGACAATTCTGCCTGTTTGCGGAGAAGACAACATTATTACTAAAAAGTATCAATATGTAATGTAAGATCCTACTTTTTGATATAACGAGGAAAAGTAAAGTATTATAATATAGCATGATCTAGTATATTCAAAGTCTTGAAGGCATTCTAGGCTATTGAGTATGCAATTTTGAAAGATTATAGCTTGTCTAATATGATGGAAGAGTGCTCCAATGATCTTGCATTTCAAGGAATTTTAGAATGATGTCAGGAAGAAGGAATCACAAACTTGAAATTAATCTAAAAACACATTATTAAAAAGAGCTTATTAGCCAATATTAAGATTGAAATTTGTACTAATTCTTCGTATACGTTGAAAGAGATGCTGCTATAAATGCTACAACTTAGATAAGCAATTGATCCAAGAAACTTGGGCTTGGGAGGTTTGGTTATGGCAATGAATCAAGATAGAATAAAGTAAAAGAAAAAATTTGGATTTATACCTATTGCAGCCACAAATCTAGTGATCTCATTTCCACTTAAATTCAGCTCATCCAATCGGATTAGAGCATGCAATTCTGGGAACAAGGAATTGAAACTAAAGAATCATAACCAAGGTTAGCATTTACGGTCCCCAACTGAATCATGTATGTATGATATATCCCTCAATTTCTTCAAAATTAAGATAGGCAGAAAAATCATTTCTAACCTTTCACATTTATTGATCCTTTTAGTTGGTTGTGTCCAAGATATAACTGCTTAAGAGATAAAAGTCCTTTGAGGGACAACAGGATGCTACTGTCCAAGTTATTAAAACTCAGATGAAGAGAGTACAGATTTCTTAACCACAATACTTCTTCATCATCAACCGGAGAGAAGATTGATATATATTTTTGCTTTGTTAATTAGTCCTTTAAAATATCCCATTAAATTTTATTTAGTTTTAAATTATTTTTCAATTATATGTCCATATTCACTTCTATTTGGTTTCCTCTCAATTGCTCGATTCAAGTGTTTAGCTTTATTCGTAGGTAAACATCATATATATATATATATATATATATATATATAAAAGTATGTAAATTTAGAAAAAATTTTAAAAAAAAAACAGGGACAAAATGAAAATTTTAAAAACCTTACACAATTTTCTCCATTAATTTAATGGTAAAAGGATTTAAATACACGGAATAAGATGTAATAGATGATATTGTACATTAAAAATTTGTTGCATTGTCCCAATCTCCTTACTGTAGAACATGTTCCTTTTTTTTTTTCTCCATTTTTTATGATAAAATTCTATTTGTCTCTTTATATATGTTTGTTTGTAAAAGTAAAACGCATTAAAAAAAAAAAAATTATTGTGAGCTGATTTTTATAGCCGTGTATAGGCGTGGTTACCATGAGTCTTACCTTGGATGTCGACTTTTCCTTTTATTCTGTTGTTGGATAGAACCAATGTTTTCAGAGATGAAAGGCCACGTAGAGATGACAGGATGCTGCTGTTGAATTCATTGCTGCCTAAATGGAGTGCAAGTCTTGATAGTTTCTCGAAGCCTACGCATGTGAGAGGAGTATAATATCATGCACAATAAAAGATATAAAATTTTGATCATATGAATGCCGTAAATTTTTAAGAAATTAATAAAATAATATTTTTATCCTTAATTCATACGATAATCCTGTAATTTCATTTTGTTCACAGTCTGTCCGTTCACTTGGCGTTGCAATACTCTTTAACTTGATACAGAAAATCCTCTTGGACGAGAAATAGTAAAGCAGCATCCAGGACCAGGATGATTTAGGAAAGTCAAAACCAGTTGCTCGGTCTCTAGAATGAAGTAAAAGTACTATTTAGGGCTAAGTGATAGCATTAGCGTTCGGTAAACATTAATGAATTAATAGCTTTATTGTGATTTTTTGGTATATCTTTCAGTGAAGTTTTCGCTACTTCTTTTTTTCTGTTGCCTTTTCCCTCGTTGGATAGCTAACCCACAGAATATACTTTAATCTCAGGCTCTTATCTTACTCAAAGTGATTATCTAGTAACCGAGCCACAAGTGCTCTCGGTTTAAATCTGACTTTTATGTCTGCATTATCAAAAATACTCGAGACAAATGCAGCCGTGACCTTGCAATACTTTGAGAATTTTTCTACCACATGACCCTGTAATCATGTAGCTTGTGATGGCAAAGTGACCTAATTTTTCACTAACATTTAATTTCATCATAGTCAAGCTCCGTAAATTTAGGTCTAAGAAATTATAGAAAACCAAATCAGTTAGAAAACATCCTCAATCAAACAGCCTAGTCTTCCCTCTTCGTTTCATTCGTATTCTCATGGAAAATTGGTTTTGCATGGCAGCTGGTAGGTAACATCAACTTTTTTTTTTTTTTTTTGACCTTGACAGGGTCAAACTGCCTAAATTTGGAACTAGACAAGTTCAATCGTCCGTATGAAATTATAGACAACCTCGTTAGTAAGAAAGTTTCTTTGGTGGATTGGCCCATCAGTTAGCACAGGTGCTGCAGGTCTCAAATTTCTCATTTTTCTCTTGCACTATCTATGTTTTTTTTTTATTCAATGATATGAAAGTAAGTTAGAGCGTGAGGGGAGGCATTATTTTATTAAAAAATATATATACTAGAAAATTAAAGTCGGTGGAGGAAAGGGGAAGTCCATTTGGAACCATTTCAAGAGAGCTATTATTGGTTTGATTCTGGTTCCCCACCGCTATCAAGTAGCAACGGCCTAATCGACCGGTAGCTTTTTTCTTTCTAAATATAATAATTCTTTTAGTTTTTACTAAATTCCAGTCCATCTTAAGGTCAGGTTTCTGCAAAGACCCCATTTCAGTGGCTGTATCCACAATCCGCCAGCCATCAGTTCTCAGCAGTCGCAGGCACAGAGCTTGGAGGTCAATGCACGCCATTCATTACTCTCTTCTTCCCGCTTTCAAGTTCCTCTGCCATCTTTCTTTCCTTTTCTTTTGCAAGAACTGAATTCTCACCGACGCTGCGTGTTTTCTGGGGTCTCCTTATGTTCTTCTTCTTTAATTTTTCGTTCTTTCTTGGTCTTTAATTTGAAACAAGATAAAACCCAGGTCCTTCAGGGGTTAATACCAACGATGTTTGAGACATCTTCATTTTCTTGCTTTCCTTTTATTATATTACAGTCTCAATGTGATTTACGAAAATTTTTCGTTGTTGTTATACATATTCAATAATGTTGTTTTGTTATATTGATATTAATCATGTGTTTACCAATTGATATCGGTTATTTTCTATAAGACCATTTCCCATTCGCAAAGGATTAATTTTAACGGGGAACACATGAAAAAAAATAAAAATTATTTAATTTCCGTAGTTAGTAAAAGAAATATCAAATTTTCTATTGAAATCTCTCTCCCAGAAGGACGTCGGCCTCAAATTCCTTCTCACTTTGGAATCTTTGTTCTAATACCGAAAGCAGCAGCCTCCAACGGTTTTATTGTTGTAAGATAAATAACTTTCTCTCTCTTAACAAAAATTTCTGATACCCAGTGCTCCCTCCACCTTTTTATATATCTGCTCTACAAGTCTCTCCAATTAAGCCCCATCCTCTCCCTCTCTCAGTTGATACAATTTCTTTGCCAATAAATTCCTATTCTCTGTCAGCAGATCACATTCAAAATACTCTTTCACAAGAAATATTGTAGCTTGAAAACATACCTGCATTGCCCATTGAAAACACGATCCCCTCCTTCACACGGACGCATGGGATACACGTGCAGGAATATTTGAATGCCTTTTCTCATATCTGAGACATGAAAGAAACAAAAAGTGGTGCCCCAATATAAGCAACACGAGACATCAAAGAACCAAAGAGAAATATCCATCAGAAACTAAAATGGGACAATGCCTTTGGTATTTCTTGACAAAATGAGGATAATTACGCCGAACAATAGTGGTTAATTAATTAATTTAAATACTTTTAAAGCATATGCTTTCTCACGTGAACCCTGCAGAAAGTGAGTCTCGTGCTAATTAACACGTTTTTGATAAATTTCTGTTCCAAACTTGGAGTCTCTTTCAATTCACCGACCGTAACTCCAGTTGGGAAAAACCCGTCTTCTCTTTTCCCTTTTTCTTTTGTTTTCTGGTCAGGCTGTCAATACATGTTCTTAACTAAGTTTATTTGAATATCTGTCTTTTTTGGTGCATAAGAAGAAAAACGTAAAAGGTCAAATCTATTGTAATAAGAACAACATGTAAAGAAAAACATAAAACATCAAATCTATACCTGTAAAGAAATCATTCAGTGCTGTATATTTTGCTATATACTCTATATCAATTTAATGCAATATAGTAAAAAGGTATTAAGTATAAGGGTATAATTTTGATGAGAATTCAAACATTGCGTTTTTGTCTGGTTTCCTTCTTTAACTCTTCTTCGTTATCATGATATAATCTCTCGCTTTTGTCTCGTAGATTGCCTTCAATTGTAACACCTGGCTTCTGGGCACCGTTACCATATCTGCACAATTCTATATCCCTTGTGCTCGTACTCCAATCATGTTTGCATCTGTAAATTTCTCTTTTCTACTTATACTTCTCAGTTGTACTGCAATAAAATTCATTGATATAATTTATAAACGTTCAAAATATTACTGTCAAAGAAAGTATAATTATTTTTTACAGAAACTCAAAAACCCAATTTTCTGATGTAATCCTCAGGGTCAAAAGTCTATTTGTAGTTTTGGAAATAAATGACACATCTATTTGAGGCTAGTATGCATTGTTTGAACTGGTTTTGAGAGCTTAAGATTACCATTGTTTAGACATTTATTGATGAAGTCCATGTGGAGCCCTTAGGCATGCTCAAGGCATTCGAACATTTGTAGTAAGTGGCAGCAGTTGATTGACAGATGTATCAAAGGTGTCGTTTCTGACACCTTATCCAACACAGCTTGGGCCTTCCCATTGTCGTGTCCATGCAATAGAGAGCAAAATTATTTATATCCGTCACGTTGTCCCTCAGATTAGTATTCGGTAGGCATGTGCCATGCCGGCACAAAATTGCCATTACTCACCTAAATGCATCTGTTATGGGGTAATACTTGTGTCATTATCTGGTCAGATTGGTTTCATGAATTTAGAGTAAGGATTGTTTTTTTTTTTGGGTTATTGTTTCTGAATTCCATAACATGAGAATCTGATTTGTGAGACTCAGATGCTATTTATTCTTGGCTACCTGTCTTGTTGGATTGTCAAGCGGGAGAGCTGCCCCATTATGTTGCTTTGTTAGTTCCTCACCAGGTAATAGACAATGTTTGAAACTGAATCTTTCATGTGCTTAAATGGCCTGATTTTGTCTTTCTGTAGGCAGATGAATATGAAGATAGGTGTTGCTTTCTATCCTGAGGCATTGGAACTCTTTCGTAACGAAGTTTTTTTTTCCTTTTTTGTGTATTATTGTTGACAAAGGAACATAACTTTCCGAACCCCAAATCGAAGACTTATGTTATGGCTAGAATGCTTGGGTTTGGATTGGGGTTAAGCTTTCTTAACTTAATTGACCAATCTTCGCTTTTTAAATGAGATTTTCTAACGGTGAATTCATATTATTCCACCTTTTCATGATTTGCGAGTGGTGGGCGTTATATGTCATTTGACATATTTCTGTCATTTCAGATCGAATTGGAATTCTTGGAGTATTGCTCCTCACAAAATAAATGGGCGTTCGCATTACTAAATTCTAGTCCGTTCAACCCCATTATTGTGA
>JBAPLJ010001984.1:0-25742 GCA_037832345.1 Rhizophora mangle | reverse complement strand
AAAGGTTTAAAATTTGAATTTGCATTTAAATTTGAATCCAAACTTGTAATGATTAAAACCTATAAAGTTGTTTGTTTGTAATGATGAAAGTCTGTATAACTTCAATTATATAAGGTTTGGTAATTAATGAATAAGAACAAGTTGTTCCTAAAAACTCCTTTTGCCGTTAGCCTTTCAACACTACTAGTAACACCAAAAAGAATGCATAGCAAGCATACATGAGCTAATTTTATCTTAGCAGCCAACAAGTTGGTTTTTAAGCAACTTTTTGTGTTCTTGAGGGACCTGCATATCACCAAAAAGAAACACCAATTCATGAGGAGAAACAAAAATCAGAGAGATTGACTGTAAGCTCCATCATAAATGGCTTTACTTAACTTTACTCTACCAACACCACCAAAATTATTTGGAGAAAACTATCTCTAGTGGACTGTGATGATGAAGGCCTATCTTAAGGCCTTTAACTTGTGGGAAGCTATAGAAAATGGAGTTGTAATGGCTCAACTTCTAGCAAACTCCATAGTGATATAACTAAAGAATCACAATGAGTAAACCTCCATGCAATTCAAGGCCCTAACACGCATACATTCAGCTGGGAAAAAGGTCATCTTCAATAGAATAAAGACCTGTGAAACAACTTAGAAAGCTCGAAACAAGCTAAGAGAGGAGTATGTAGGAAGTGAAAAGATTAGTTCCATGCAGTTTGAGTTACTGAAAGTGAAAGATGTTGAGAAAATCAAAGAATACAATGATAGCGTGATCAAGCTAGTCAATCAAATCAGGCTCTTCAGAGTAGAACTTCTTAATGTAAGTATAGTGCAAAAGATACTTGTAAGCTTGCTAGAAAGGTTTAAGTCAAAGATATCAGACTTAACCAAAATCACTTTGGGAAAGCTGATTGCTCCATTGTAAGCACAAGAACAAAGAAGGTTGATGAGACAAAAGGAGGCAATTGAAGATGTTCTCCTAGTCAAAGAACAACAGAAGAAGAAAAAGAAACAAGATGGCAAGCAAGCAAGCAAAGATCATGAATGCAACTCATCAAGTGGGAAGCAGCCAACTCAACTTTGTCCACATTGTAAGAAGGCAAATCACCTTCCCAAGCATTGTTTGTGGAGGCCAGATATTGTATGTACAAGTTGCAATGAAAAACGAAATCGAGAGAAGGTTTACCCAAAGAAGAAAGCACTGAAGCAACATCAACAAGCTCAAACAGCCTATGATGAGGAAAAGGAAGTATAAGAGCACCTAATCATGGTAGGAGAGGGAGCCGATCAAAAGGAATCTAATATTTGCTTGGTTGATAGTGGCTGCACAAATCATATGTCACCAAACCTATCACTTTTCACTAGTCTAGATAGAAGCTTTGCTTTAAGAGTCAGGATAGGTAATGGAGATTTCATACAAGTGTAAGGCAAAGGTGCAACTATAATACACACACATACAGGTACTAAATTCATCATAGATGTATTGTGTGTGCCTCAAATCAACTAAATTCTCTTGAGTGTTAGACAACTATTAGAGAAGGGTATTCTTTAGAATTTAAAGATAATTTATGTTCCATTTATGATTTATATGGCGTAAAGCTTGTAACAATTCCTATGAAAAGAAAAGCTTTCAAGTGAACTTACAACATCTACAAAGCTTTGTTATGCTTGTAGTTGTTAATGCCAAAACCCTATGGCATAAGAGACTAAGGCATGTGTATGATGCAAGGTTGTTGAATCTAAAGAAGAAACAATTGATAATTGACTTGCTAGAGATGGAAGAGGAAGGAGCTATGTGTTAAGCTTTCTAGCAAGGAAAGTAGACTTGAATCCCCTTTTCAAGTGATCTAACCTAGTGCAACAAAGAGAAGTTACAATTAATACATTATGACACTTATGGTCCAATGCAACAGAATCACTTAATGGCAGCAAGTATTTTGTGATTTTCATTAATGATCTAACTAGGTTTCATTGGATTTATTTTATGAAACAAAATTCAAAAGTTGCTATCATTTTTAAACAATTCAAAGTTTTGGTGGAAAATCAAAACAATTTCAAAATTAAAGCCATAAGGAGTAACAATGAAGCAGAATTTGCTTCAAGCACCTTCAGGCATTGCTACTGAAATCAAGCAACAATTGATAGCTCTCTATACACCCCAACAAAATGACGTAAGTGAAAGGAAGAACAGGAGCATCATGGAGATGTCTAAGTGTCTTTTGTTTGACAAAAACATGCCTAGGAAATTTTGGGCAGAAGCTACAAAAAAGGTGCTTCGGTACATAAAAGGGTCTCTTAAATATGGAATCATATTCAGCAAATCATGCAACTTAAAGCTAGTTGGTTATATTAACAGTAATTGGGCTGGCTCTCAGGAGGATATGAGAAGCACAACAAGGTATCTATTTACCCTAAGCTCAAGAGCTTTCTATTGGAATTCAAGGAAGTAGTCATTTGTGGCTCAATCAATAGCAAAAGTTGAATGCATGGCTATGACAGCTGGAGTGAATCAAGCAATTTGGTTTTGAAGGATGCTGGCTAAGTAAAAAGTGAATTTAACAGAAGCAACAACAATGTATTGTGACAATCAAGCCATAATTGCAATCTTTAGGAATCCAATTCAACATGGAAGAACAAAGCATTTTTTGATAAAAGCTTCATTTTGTTAAGGAAATGCAACTAAAGAATGAAGTAACTTTGTCCTACTACTCAACAAAAAATCAGCTTGCATATATACTCACCAAGCCACTCAGTAAAAGAAGGTTTCTACAGCTTAGAGATAAGTTAGGAATGCAGTGTATTAACACCAAGGAGGAGAAATGAAGGATTGGTGTTGTTGCTCTGTAACTTCAAACTGAAGTCTCCAATGTAGATGTGGCACTCACTGCAACCCTGCAACTTTAGCAATAGTAGCAGCAGATGGACAAGTCAAGATCAAAAGCAATAGACTAAGCAAGCAAGGACAAGTAGCAGTTGAAGTTAGGTAAATTAAGTGAAAGGATTGAAATTTGAATTTGCATTTGAATCTAAACTTGTAATGATTAAAACTTATAAAATTATTTATTTGTAATAATAAAAGCCTATTTAATTTCAATTATATAAGTCTTGGTAAACAATGAATATAAACAAGTTGTTCATAGAAACTCCTTCTGCTCTAAGCCTTTCAGCATTGTTGCCAACACAAAAAAGCTTGCATAGCAAGCATACATGAGTCAATTTTATCCCAGCAACCAACACAATCTGAATATTTTCTATCCATCACTATTAAAATTTTTTTTTAATATTAGCTTGTGATTTTCATGTATTTGTTTCAACAGAGGGAATGGGAATTAAACAAAGCAAATGTTCTGGTTGGTAGTGCTGAGCTAGAAATTTATAACCCAATATGGAAATGGAAAACTAGAATCTCAAGTGTTTTGACAACTTTCATGTGGCCAACTTTTGGTTTGCTTCCACAGGTTTTTGTTGGACGTTGAGATTTATTTTTGCAATTATGTATACATTAATGAGTTTAAAACATGGTAGAAATTAAGTTGGATTCAAAAGAGTTTGGTTTGGAAAGGAAAAAGTCTGATGTAAAAAGACTGCTTGCTTACATGCATGAATGTCTAACATATTGTTGGAGCCACCGCTATACATATTTTCAAGGGAGCTACCTCTAGTGAAACAAATGGGAAAACCCTGTAAGATCCAGAACCTCTAGCAATATCATTCTTCTGGCAGAATGATTTGGATATACTTTTGAAAAGCTAGTCATGTTCTTTGAGTTACTCCTTTTAGCCTTTTTCATTCCATTCTTTGAGGCAGATTGCTAGGGAAGGATGTTGAAAATCAAAAAAACATTGCTTATTAGAATTAGAGGTATTGTGTTCTTTTCATTTGACGAGCTAGACCTTTTTTTTTTTACAAGAAAGCTTTTCTTATCATACTCTAAGCTTTATCTTCAATGCAAAATCTCAAGTCGCACAATAAGCGCACCAGTTAGCATATGGAGATATAGTTCAAGCTTTGCAAGCAAATGTTCTGTTTTTCACTAAATTTTGGCTTCCATTGTCTACTACAAACTAGAAAACAGGACAAGCCCCTGTTAGCAACCATTATGGGCCATGGGCCCTTATTACCTCTTGTGTCCAGTGAGAGCACAGTAGTCACAAAGCTAGTCCTCACCTACTCACAGTTGATGCTATATATAAAATATGCAGTGGCAGTGGATCTTCGTCAAGCAAGAGTGGCCAAGTATGGAGTTCGGATCTCTTCACAGGAAAGAAGACAAATAGATAGTCAAGATAGCAGCAAAAGATTTAAAATGCGATGTGGACAAACATTCCCTCCTTAATAATTGCAAGATCTTAAAGAGTGAATACCAATTCTTGCTTGAAGATTCTCCCATACCGAATTGAGCAAAATGATAGCGCAGCACAACTTTATTGTACATCCCTTTCCTGGGGTGTTTTGAAATGTTTCTTAAATTAAAGGCAAGCTCATGGGTTCTCAAATATTAATCTAATGGGCAAAAAATGCGGGGAAGAAAAAGGCAGTCCAACGCAAGAGAAATGGATATTCCAGCTGAAATATTGACAACACTTGTCAAAACCCTCCAAAACTGTCTCACAAGAATGGTCTGGACTTGAGTCATACCCTTGTCATCATATTGCATTTTCCGTGGTAATTCATGATGTTTCAGTTACTTTTACACATTTGTTTCGTGGGAAAATCAAGTTTGCAGTATGATTAGAAAAAATCCTAATTGCTGTACATGAAAATTGATTTCAACCCATTATTTAGTGGATCCCAATTATGAGATTTCTTAGGTAAGAAATCAGGTTGCCAAAGATTTAACCACAATAAAATATGGGAAAGTGATGTGGATAGAATAGCTGAGAGCCACTTTTGTGCCTCACTTCTTAACATAGCCTATAGCCTATCCATCTACAAGCCTATTTCTATTAGCTTCTTTTGATCTGTCATACCTTCCAACAGAGATGGTCTATTCTTCAACTGCTAGTGGGTCAAAGATGTAGCTCTTTTGGACAATCACAACCATCCAGTTTCAATAAGAATAGTGGACCATGTCTTGTCTAACTCGTACACCTGCAGTGGACCATGCTTCACATGTAAACAAGATTAAGTGCAATCACATGAATCTCAATTGTACCCTAGTGTCCTGTGAACAAGGTTTCCAACAAGTTTGACGTAGTAGCTTCATTTGGAAAATCTAGGATGATTTTCCATCGATGTGAAAACAATCTTCAATGGCCAACCAAACTCATAGGTTTCCTGTTCTTTTCCGTCTTTACACTGTATATGGTATCCGAGCCAGTTTCTGCCCTGCAAACAGGCCTGTTTTACAGTGAAAAGTCACTTTGCTGTGGGCAAAAATAACTTTTTACTAATATAATTCTCGTCCTTCCATTTTTAGAACTGAAAAACAGAAGCTTCTCACAATATTGTTTGGGCTAAAAGAGAAATTACAAGAATCATGACTACAATTGATGACAATTCTCCACCATGTAAAACAGAAACTGAAAAAGGGCCGAAAATCATCTTGTTTTGCCTTCAAATTGGGTACGCCACCATCAGGCCATAATTTGCCAATTCCTTTGGTGGCCGGAGAAAATTTTGGAGAGACTTGAAACCTTGCAACCCCATTATTATTACCACATGAAGATCCATTATTTCCCACATGAAAACTCTAAGATGCTAGCCTCCCAGTAGCTGGTTGCTGATCAATAGGTTGTCTAGACAATCCAGTGTGCCCATAGACACTCGCCGAACCAACTGGTGGCCAAAATGATGGCTTGTGGATCATACAGTGAGTCTGAATCCTAAGTGATTTGTTTAAGGATCCCTGCAAAGGAAGAGAAGCCATGCTAATGTATCTAATATTACAGTAAGCACCAGGGTAATTTCCAACACCAAAAGAGGCTGCATCAGTACTGATTCTTTGTCCACGTTTGGCAATTGCTCTAAATACAAGTTTCTTTCCGAATAAGTAAAGGTTGAAGAAGACTTGATATCAACATTACATTCAGCTATAAATTATTTTATTTCACTTTTCACACCATTCCAATAAAATTCATGACAAATATACTTATAGGTATGAAAAAATTCTAAGTGTCTAACAATCAAAGATGTATGAAACTCTTACAAAATTATTTTCTTGTATTGAGAATTAGGAATATGCATCATCTTACCTTTGTAGCATAAATCTGTAGAATTCCAAGTATAATGGGTAATTAAATTAGGATATTGCTACAATTTCTCAATGATTTCCTGAGTTTTGGGATCATTCCATCACTCATTTCAAATTTGCACAAAGTTATTACAAGTAGAGATAAAAATTGTCACTAGCTCAATATGTTATGAAATGTGAGATAATGCATTAACTATAAAATTCTCACCTCACTTCTTAAAACACAATCTCATAATCATATTCCAATAATTTAAAAATCCACATCTATTGCTCTATAGAAGAGATTTGTTATTCCAATAAATATTTCAAATTTTCATGATTAGTGTGAATTTGAAAAAGCCTCCTAATCAAGTGAGGATGTCATTTTGTAATTGCATGAACCACAACTAACATCTCTTTGTCATAGATAAAGATGTCAAAATGTTTTGGTGATGAGGTCTCGCTAGTAAAAGTTATAAGATGATATTTCTGGATCAATATTGTAGAAATTCCAATTCCAAAACCATTAGATTTAATAATAAATATCTTAATAAAGTCAAGTAAATCAAGAACTGGCCTAATGGTCATAGCATACTTCGGATGAACAAATGCTTCTTTTATTTTGTCACTCCATTTGAATAAATTTTTCTTTACAAGAACTATTAATTAATGTTAATCTTCCCATAATCATGGAAGAACTTGTGATAATACCTAGTCAATCCCAAAAAAACATGTAGTGCCTTAGTTGTTTTTGGAACTAGTTAATCTAGTATCACTTGAACTTTGGAAGGATCAGCAACCACACCTTCCTTGGAAATAATATGGTCAAGATATTCCACTATTTGATTAGCAAAATTGCACTTTGATTTCTTAACAAACAAAAAATGCTCATGTAAAGTAGTAAACATAGTTTCTAAATGTGACAAATGAACATTAAAAGAAAAACCATACGCCCAAATATCATTAAAAAATATTAAAACAAACTTATGTAACTATGATCGAAATAATTGATTCATCAAACTTTAAAATGTTGAAGGAATATTCATAAGCCCAAATGGTATAACTAATAACTCATAATAGTTATCATGTGTCCTAAAAGTTGTTTTCTAAATATCCCCCTTAAGGACTTGAATTTGATAATAACCAAATCTTAAATCTATTCTATTGAATAGCTGGGGACCTCATAACTCATCTAGTAACTCATTAATAATAGTAATAGGATATTTATACTTCACAATAATGTGGTTAAGTACCCAATAGTCCACATACATCCTCTAGGATCCATCTTTCTTTCTTACAAGGAGAATAAGATAGGAGTAAGGATTAACATTAGTACTAATGATGTCAGCTTCCAACATCTCCTTCACAATTTTCTCAATCTCTTCCTTTTGGAAATGCATATAACAATAAGGTCAGATATTAGTAGGCACACTCCTTGTCAATAAAGGAATACAATAATCATGTAACCTCTTTAGGGGTAAACTTGTGGGCTCAATAAATGAATTAGAAAACTTAGTTAATGATGCATCAATTTCTTTCTCCTTCATAGAATGAGATTTTGTCACCTTTGTATCATATAAATGCATAAAACAGTTGTCCTAATTTTTGTAAGACTCTCTCTATTCAATGGCTTGTGATAGTCATGATTTTGCCATCACACCTTCCTTATGATTCTATTGCATACCCATTCAATGAAAACTTTATTATTAATGTAAAAAATTTTCAAGTAATATCTCCTAAGATTTGCAACCAATTAATGCCAAAAATAATCTCATAATCTTCTAAAGGTAATAAAAAAAAAAGATCAATGTAAACAGTCTAACCTTGTAATAAAAGTTTCACCTTTGTACACTTTATTGGGCATGTCAAATTTCTCTCATCTACAATCTTCATAATGAATTTTTCACAATTATTTATTGAAAAAACAAGTTTTTTTTTATACTTGACAATCTTTTCATCCATAAAATTATTGGTATTGCTTGATTCAATTAATGTCACCATTAGTCATTCTTTGATAAATCCATCAATTTTCATGATTTGTGGATTAAAATATCCTACCAAAGCATGAACTGTGGGCTCATTCATATATTCAATATGAAAGTCATCATGACTAGATATGTATGATCGTCAACAACTTCCTTAACTGGCTTAATCATTAAAAGTTTGCTTTTTTACATCAATGTTCTTTAGCTCACTTCTCATCATAGTGCTAACATAGTTTTTTTATCATCTGCTCTTTCAACTACTTTGAAATCAAGCGTTTAGTGTTAGTAAGACAAATTAAAGAAGATGAGTTAATATTACCATCAGTAGGTTTGCTGACTCCTTTAGTAATTGAATGATTTTTACTCCCATAAACAAGCAAAGGAGATAACCACTACCATTGTTTGTGGATTTTTTTTATAAATCTTTAGCTTGATTGATGAGTCACTCAAAATGACTCTAATACTCTAGAATATTGACATCTAATTGATATTTGCAAGTTTTCCATCAATGTTGTGATATGTTGAAAGCCTAAAACACATAAGAAGGCCTTTAGTGGAATTAGCCCAAGTCTATATTTCAATATAAGTTTTAAACTAATCATACCATTAGCTAACATCATCTTTCAATTGAATAAAGGTGATTTGCACCTTATAGTTTTTTTATCATACAATGGAAACAAAAATATTTTTTGGCTCTAGGAATTCAACTTACAGGATTACTCTTATCCTAATAAAGAAATTTTACATTTAGACATAGTTATGTATGGTCATAGTTAATACCTCTAAAGGACTTTGCTAGTTCTTTCTATTTATTAGTACATTTGGAAGTATTATCTCCTAACTAGTTTTTTGCTAGAGCAAGGAGTAACTATTTAATCTTCATAAGAGAATTTTGTATGAAAGGTACTAATTCTTCAACATGTGATATTCTAGTGGTAGAATCAAATGAGTTGTGTGAAGACATAATGCAGGATTGTAAATTATGATGTCAAGATTGTTCTTTGTTGTTGTGTAAGGGATATAAAATGAACAAGTTTTTTTTTTTTTTTTAGGTGTAGTGGTAAGATTATAAAATAAAAGCAAAATCTTTAAGAATATTGCTGTAATATTATTCTTTTGTTGTCTAGTAAGGGATATAAAACAAATGAGTTTTTTTCTTTTTTTGTGGATGTAATGGTAGGATTATGGAGAAATAAAGAATTGAAAATAAAAAAAAAAATTGGGGATATAGATAGATAAGGCATTGATCTATTTGAGAGAATCAACCTTTAATAATCACTTTGAGGTAATCAATCGCTAATAAGTTGAAAGTTTTGATATATTTTATTACTTAAATGTAAAATTTAAAGTACATTACATATATATAGTGTCAAGAAACCACTTTACAACCAACTAATAGGAAAGTAATTATATCTACTAATTTGAAAAAGATAAAAGATAATTATTAAATTACATACATTAAGGAAATCATATCAAAGTATATGCAACAAAAGCAATAGTAGGTGTTGGAGCTCCTCTTAAACTAGAATCATTTTCCTTTTGGATATCAAAATTGTTATGATATATTAAACAACGAAGAACATGACCTAAAAGACTGCGATTAAAAAGATACATCAAGTTTAATTGACCTAACATGCATAATTAAATTAAAATCTTTCTTTCCTTGGAAATTACTATGACTTAGAAAAAGAAACTTCAATTAAGAACATCTACAAATCCAATATGGAATGTTACCAATGAAACAATTGTGACTGAGGTCTAATGTTGTCAAGCTCTAGTAATCACAAAATATTTTTGTGAATGATTTAAATAGCTTATTATTGGACAACTTAAGCTGAGTAATCCATGGAGGTCAAAAGTTAGATGGTAAAGCACCAGAGAGATTATTCACTGAGAAATTCAAAATATCAAGAAAAGAAAGGCTACCAATCGTAAAACTTGATGAAAACTTTTGAAAACCTTTTAAATCAATTTTAACTAGTACGTGGCATTGTTATACCAAAAGTTGTTCCAAAACTATGTTTTACTGGGAACGGTTATTGGTTTCTAGCCAATATACCAAAACCATTTGAATATTTGGAAATTTGAAAATTAAGATAACCAAAAATAAATTTGAGAAGATAACTTACAAATTTTTATTGAAGATATTTTATGGGAATTGATACAAAGGAAGAGGATATTGTGGCTTCTGAAGCCTAATTACAAATGAGGGTTTGAGCTCCTTTTATAGGAAGGAATTAAGATATAGACAAATTTGCTTTTAGTGGAAAAGTAAAGATAAGTAATGGGAATCTACTTTTCCTATTTGATTTGCTTAGGGTAAAAACAAATGTTTTCAATGGGAATCTATTTTTCCTATTTGATTTGCTTAGGGTAAAAACAAATGTTGTCAATGGGAATCTACTTTTTCCTATTTGATTTAATAGACACTGTCAATGGGAATCCACTTTTCCCTATTTGAATTATTTCTTCTTTTTCCTCGTGGCCTTATTTCGCTAATGATGATTTTGTTGGTTTGCTTTCTTCAAGTAGTCCATTGATATAGTCAAAAGGATCATGCTTTGCAAATGGATCAAAAGAAGAAGAGATAGAGTTGTCGGTTAGTAGCTATCCAGCTTTCTTCAAGGTATCTTTGAGAGATGAGATATATTCTTCTTAAGAAGTGGATCTAGCTAATCAGGCTTGGGCTTGTGATTTGTAGGCTAGGAACTAGGAAGTTGAGGCCTCTAGTCTGTTTAATTAAGTTGGATTTTGGTTGAACCATTGGAGAACTCCTTGGCTATGGGCATTTTGTTGTTTGGCAGGAGAGAATTGAGGCTAGAATTTGACTTTGTAGACCCATCTATTAATAAGGGTTCCTGTGAATGTGTCTGGTCTTTGTTGGAATTCCCATGAGCAACACCATAGGAGTTTGAAGAGGTAACAAAATTGAAGCAATCTGGGGTATGCTTCTTCTTGGGAGGGAGGAGCGTACTTGTCTTCAAAAATTTTGATGCCTTCTTAAATTGCTTCTAGCAAGATCTGTTTGACTAGCCCAAACTAGGACCACTAGTGGACAATCCATAGCAAAAATTTGATAGAATTTTGATTTTCCCAGAAAAAACAACCAAGAATGTTTTTTTTTTTAGAATTTTGGAAATAAAAAGCATTAAATCATGCTTGTTTGTAGTCCCAATAAAAGAAGTATTGAGCAAAATTAAAATTTTGATAGTTTGCTGATCTGAAGGAGAGTTGATTGGATGGATGATTTGGCCACTCTATAGTGTGGAGAATTTGAATGATTTGAACTGTGGAATAGGCTATTTCATTATTTTGGGTGTGATGTTTGAATTTGGCAAAATGAGTGTCAATGAGGATGGCTTCATAATAATGGCAGGATTTTTTGAGATCCCATGGTTTGAAAAACCATGTTTTAAAGAGGTTTTAAGCTGTAACATTTGGATTTTCATGATAAAACCCTTGTTCTATCAATTCAATGTTTTGAAAGGTAGGTTTTTTGAAATATGTTAGAATGGTTTTAAAAATTTTTTTAGGGGCATTGGAAATAGCCACCTCTGATTTTTGGAAATCAATTTTTAAAAGGGGCGGTGTAACCATAACCTCCTTTTTTCTAATGGCATAGCCATCTTTTGTTTAGATAATGATTGTTTTGGTAGTGATAATGCTATCACCTATTTTCCTTTGGATGCCGCCTTCTTTTCATTATTGTCAAAGGATGAGGAGGAAGTGGTTGGACGTCTCTGGGATTTTGCTATGGATTTGTCTTCATGGAGTTTGTCTATTAAGGCTTTGAGTGTTTTTTTAGCCTTTGGGTTAAGTTTGTCAAAGCTTGGTAAAGAAGAGTTTGAGGATTCAACAGAATCCATTGAGGCTTTTTGTCTTGGTTGGGCTACCTTTTCAGAATCTAAATCCAAGGAATTAGGACTTGAGTTTGGATGGTTGCATATGTCAACCCATGTTTGAATTTTGGTTTGTGTCTTTTTCTTAAATGGTTAGGGCTTTCTTGCAGAAATTCTATTGTAAGAAAATCTGGCAAACTATTAGATGCACCTTTAATGTATTCAATATCAAAATCTTAAATACTTAAAATTGCTTGTCATCTAGCAAAAATTTGTTTAGAAGCAAGATTTTTAACATCCTTTCATAGAACAAATTTTGCTGCTTGGCAATCAATGTGTAAAAGAAATTTTTGATTTAATAAATCATTTTGAAATTTTGAAATACATAAAACAATTGCTAAAATTTCTTATTTGATGGTGAAGTATCATCTTTGACACTCATACCAATGTTTAGAGGTAAATTTTACCAACTGCTTATGATGATCTTTGACCTATTTAAGAATCCCTCCATGCCCTTGACTAGAAGCATTTGTTTTAACAATTTTAGGTGGGACTGGGTCGGCTAAATGTAAACAAGGCAAAGTTTTGACTTGGCATTTGATGTTTTTGACAATGTTAGTTAAATCATCAGTCATGGTTTTGAAGCTCCCTTTTTGGATAACCGATCATGTAGTGGTTTGATTACTAGGTTTTGTTTGGGATAAAAGTTGGATACATAGTTTAGGTTTCCAAGGAATCTTTAGAGTTGAGTTTTGTCTATGATTTGGTCAGGATATTTTTTTGCAAAGGATAATGCTTTAGTGAAAGGAGTTATCATTCCTTGTTGGATGTAATGTCTAAGAAACCTTACCTTGGTTTGAAAAAGTTCTAGTTTGGATCTTGAAACAGCTAAGACTACTTTCTTTGTAATATGAATGAAGAGATGTAAGTGTTTAACATGCTAATCAATGTTATCAGAGAAGACAAGGACATCATCAATGTAAACAATGATAAAATGCATGTATGGCAAGTATATTTCATTCATGATGCATTGGAGTTCAGACAAGGCATTCTTGAGTCCAAAGGGCATGACATTCCATTCGTTTTATCCAAATGGAATAGTGAAAGTAGTTTTATAACGATCTATTTCATGGATCTGGATTTGCCAAAATCCAGACTTCATATCAAATTGTGAAAAAATTTGGGTGTGAACTAACCTTTGAAGGAGATCCATTTGATTTGGAATTGAATACTTGATCCATTCCAAAGCATTGTTTAGTGGTTTTTAATTGATAACCAATCGGGGAACACCACACTTTAGTTTAGCATTTTTGTTGACATAGAAGGTCGCACAACTCCACGGAGATTGGTTGGGTCGAATAATACCCTTTTCAAGTAGTTCGTCAATTTCCTATTTACAATGTTTAACCAACATGAAATTCATTTGAATAGGTCTGACTTTGATTAGGATTTGTCTTTTGCTGAAATCTTTGGCATATGGCAGGGTAACAACATGATTTTGTCTATACTAGAATGTGTTAGGAAAATCAGAACAAATGGATTGTTCAATTTGGGATTGGATTATTTGAATTTTGTTCTTGGTAATAGGATGGCTTAACTGGTTTTCAAGCTGTTTGAAGGATACTTTTATTTTAAGATGGTTAAGATAGGCTCTTTTTGTTTGGAGTAAGAGATTCAATTCTATTATTTTATGGTAAGATAATGATTTGAAAAGATTGATATTTCTAATCTGGGGTTTTTGGATGAATTCAAAAGTGATAGGTTGTTCTAATATTTTGGTATGTATTCCTTGGTTTGTGACGCTAAAAGGTTTGATAAGATTTAAAAAGGGACTTCCAAGGATAACTCTCTACTTAAGGTTTTTAACAAGGATAAAAGAAGTTTGAAGTAAAATACCTTATTGACAAACTTATGCTTCAGGAAGGTTGTAATCAACTTGTAGATGATGGTTGCTTGCTGATTTAAGTCCTTTTGTGGTCTTTTCGAAGTACTTTGTTGGGATAAATCCTTCTTGAATACAATTGAGATTTGCTCCTAAGTCAACAAGCGTTATTGTATCAAGAGAAAAATGATTGGAAATTTTTAAATGGATTTTAACCAGCCATTTTTGAGATGTGATTTCTATTAGAAGAAATAGAAATTCATTGTTAGGTTCTAAAGGAGTTTTAGGTTCAGAAGTTTCATGGGGTTTTTTAGAGTTTGGTAAATTTTGGTGTGCTAGCTCTAGTAGGGATACTAGCATTTGGTGATCTTTGGATTGTTGCAACTTGATTTGGCTAATTTCTAATTTTAGCTAGTTAATTTCAGATTTTAAATCTGAAATAGTAGCAAGTTTAGGTTGAGTTTGTTCAAAATGATTAACGATATTTTTGAGGTCATAAGGTATTTTTGTTTGTAGAAGAAGTTCATTAGGTTTAGAGGTGGATGGTTTATACAAAAGTTTTTCAAGAAATTGGGCTTTAGCTTGATCATTACCCATGGAGTCAAGATTTCAAGGATTTGTTCCTAGTCCCGAGTTAAAACACTAATTTGCTTTTCGCCAGAAGAAGTTTCAAAAGAAGAGTTAGTAAAATCATAATGTTAGAGATCAACTTCATCCTCTTTGGAGAACTCAAAGTTGTTTTCAGAGGAGCTATCCATTAAAAGATTTTGGATTTGGCTTTGGATTTCTTCATTAAGGCTTAGGGTTTGGAGTTTGGTGTTTAATTTATAGTATCTGGATGTGTGGTTTGGTTTTCCACATTAGTAACAAATGATTTTAGGTTTTTGGTAGGTTTGTTCGCTAATTGGTTTTGATAGTTTTGTGTATCTTTTGATGAATCTTTTGGACTGTGTTGGTCTAGATTTTTTATAAAATGGGTTATTGACATTAGTAACAATAGTTGCTTTGGGCTTAGGTTTCTTTTTTCTATTTTGTTCCTTTTGGTAAAGGTTATCGTCAAATTGGGTATAGAATGATTCAAGTTCCCTTCAAGTCTGTTGCTTTTCTCTTTTTATTTGCTTTTGTAGCTTGAGATTTGCACAAATTTGGAGTCCCCTTTTTTTGGATAAAACTGATTAATTAACCGTAAGAAAGATGATGATAAGGAATTTGTCCATTGTTTTGGTCCTAAAGTTTTGATCTTACCTTGTCTCCTAATAAGGGGGAAAGACTAGCAAAAAAATTTTCTTTCCAAAAGGACTGATTGGCATCTTTGCATTTGAGATTTGAGAGAAGTTTGGTGCTTTTGTCCTTAAGGTGAGATGGGTCACCAATGAAATGTTTGGTTATGGAAAAGATTAAGGTTGTTGCAGCATCAGGGATGGTATTTTGTTGGTCATCATAGATTGGCTGTTGGTTACTATCCCTTCTTATGCTATGAAATATTTCTATTTAATCCTCATGGGTAAGGATATTGTCCCACCATCCTTTAAGTTGTCTTGAGAATCCTGCAATAAAAATCTCAGTGATCGTAGGATCAGACGTTTAACTATGAGTCGATAAACATCTATTGAAGGAGATTCAAAATTTGGTATTATGAAAATCCATCAATGTTCCACTCATAAATTGAGTTGGAGCTATATTTGGTTTGTAAAAAAGACAATTTTTCTTCAAAAGCAAGGTCAAGTGCAAAAGGTCTTGGGTAATGCATATGAGTAGAGGCCCTTAATGGTTCTACTTTGACCCTGTGTAATTTGAGTGATTTGTATCAGATGGTTGTTTTAAAGATGCATCAATTTCTTAGAGGACATGAACATCTCTGATTATGGATGGTTTATCCTGAAGAGTCTTCCACCTTTGCAATAATACTTGGTTAAATTCATCAGAAACATTTTTAGAGATTTGGAAAGGTTTAAATAATGGTTTTGAAATCATTTTGGTTTCATCTTGAACAGAGGGATTATTTGAGGAAATAGTCTCGATATTTGAAGGCTGATTTCCAATTGTTTGTAAAATTTTGTTTGTATAATTGTTTTGTTCAATAAGTTTTTGGAAGTCGTTGGAATCTTTATGTTCTCTTCAGATTTTAAAAGGTGTAGCAGAAATGGTAAATCCTTTATGTTTAAATTGTATTTTACAAGATGGGGGATGCATAAATTCTATTTTAGAACCATTCATCAATTCCCATATTTGTGCTGTAGTTTGAACTTGTAGTTCATCTTCTTCCATAAAGGAAGTCCAAGGGTACTTAATTCCCCATTGAAAATAGTATTCATTGAACTAGTCAAAGAAAAATTTATGAGTTTAGTTTCTAGTCATCCAATTATAATAGTCCTTTTGGATGGCTAGTTTTTTCTCAATTTGGAATTGTTTTAAAAACCATTCTCATTTTTCTTTATTTTAGTTTCCATAAAATTCTTTTCTCAAAGCATCCTTCTTAATTTTAAAACCTGTTTGAAATTTTTTCTCCAAGATATTAAGCTCAGGATTTACCTTATGCTTGTCTGGAAATTGTACTTAAGATGTTGATGCCTCTAGTGATTCAGGAGATCTTGGAGAAGTACCTTCGTAGGTCGTCTTAGGTGCCTGTCTTCCTAGATCCACACCAGCAAGGTTAGAAATGTGACTCCTTGTCCTAGTATGACTAGGTGGGTGTCTGGGTAAGCTACTTCTTTGTAAGTAACTAACTATCTTTAAATGAAGAAATGATGCAGAACTGGAACTTGTGAAGTGTCTAGTAGTTGAAACACTAACGCTTCCGTCATTGTGTTAAGTGATCCTATTTACCTCAGTGGTAATACGAGATTTAAGTGTTATGGCATTTTTAATTTTCCAAGAATTAAATAAATCAACTTCATGCCATTTGATATATCTTAAAGTCTATAGGTTGGATATGTGCATGTTTGTTTGCCATAGCACAATTTCTCCTCTGTCATCAGTTCCCTGTAACATTTTGGCATAAAATGATGATTTCATGGCTTTATATTGGATACAATACATTAGGCTGAGGGGTATCGATCCTTCAGCAAACTTATTGTTGTGGATTTTGACTTAAAGAGTAAGAACGTCAAAAATGTTTTTATCATGCAAAGAGACAGTGAAATCAAGATAGCAAGTAAAATAGATTGGGTCAGAGCAAAGACTAGATTCTATAATGCCTAACAGAGAATCATCAAAGTTTAAAAGATGACAATCGTTAAGTGCAGCAAGTATATATGTGTTAAGTCTTTCTCTGGATAATAGTTTAATGCCTACCTGAACCATGCCAAGATGTAGATGATTGTAATGCTTTTAATGATATCTGATGGACTTAGAAAAAAATAGCCTTACTATTTTAACAGATCTAAAGGGAGACAACAGTCCCTCTCAATAGTTTTAATGGTATAGTTAGTTCTTCAGAGAATATTGAATTGACTTGTTTGGTAAATTTGTTTTTCAACCTATTTGGGAATTTGCCAATTTTCAATTGATGTATTAAAATTTTCAATAAAAATTTCATTACAGTTTATGGTTCCCAAAGAGGAAGCTTCAAAATCATAACTTGATGTAGAAGGTCGAAAGAAGGTAGACATGCTCACCAATAAGTAGAATGATACCTACAATTGGAGTAGGTGTGAGATTTGTAGGGACGATGCTCAAGGCTTACCAACGGTCTTACTGCCTCACCGCGGGACTTGCTGCCAGGAACACCCCAAGATACTCTCCACACACACTTATCTCACGGCTCATGCTTGATCTCATGCTAATTAAAATACTCTCTATTTGTAATTTATGGATGTATTTTCTTTCTTTTCTTTTTTATTCTTATATATATATATATACACATACATACATACATACATACACATACATACATACATTTCTTTTTTTGTACTACTTTACATAAGTTTGACAAATTTGGAAAGCTTGAACCTGGATTCATGTAGAATTGTGATGAAAGGCTAGTCTATCTAACAAGTCACAATTTAAATCTTCTTCCTTCTTTTTCTTTCATACTGGCAAATGTTTTTTACTCTTATGATTATTTTAAAGTACTTTTTAGTTCATCGATACCTAGCATTCTCATTTTATGCATACTTAAATATTAGAAGTCCATAAGCTAGACATTTGGTATTCATCATTATGGAATGGAGATTCTAACTATTTTAAATCAAATTTTCTCTGTACATTTCCATCTTTCATATCCAAAATGTTTCATATTTCATACTCAAAATTATTTTAGGATGTATTAACTATTGAATTGTCTATCATATATGCTTCTTAAACTTAAGGCTTTGTATTTTGGTTATGTGAGATTCTAGCATTGAAATTTGTCTATGGATGGTAGATTAGTTGTGCAATTTAGTATGTTGCCAATACTTTGCATCAATATGTCTAGTTTTGGATGCATCTGCTATTTGTTCTGTCTCTCTGTCTCTGTCTCTGTCTCTATCTATATCTCTGTCTCTCTTTACATTGATCTTCTTATATTATCCTAGGTATAATAGTATTTGATATACCCCCTTTTGCTCCTCCTCTTTTCTTGCTCACCTTACTTCCATCTTTTTATTAGTTGTGTTAATTTTTCTCTAATTGATTGGATTTCATAGCCTATCAACATTTGAAATGTTTTGGTATTGTCAGATATGGTAGTTGGAAGCAATGGTTTTGGCCACCTCTCTAGTTAGACATTTACATACTTGATGAATACGCATGAGTGGTTTTACTATATTTCCTTTTAGTTAGTGACTAGTATAAATCCACTTCTTAAAGATTTTTGGTCAATCTAGTTGATGATTGGAGAATATATTTCTTTTTCAACCCATCTAATAAAGTGGACACTCTTATGATTGTCAACTTTATTTATGTTAAAAATTTGTAATTGGTGTTTGATGTCATCTAGCCATTATAAAGGGAGTGGCATGCTTTATTTTATATCTTTGAAATTTTGTGTATGGATGGCACATTTGGGCTTTCCAACCATGTTTGTCCAAATGGAGGTCATTTAATGATTAGTTTGGTTGCTAGAGTTGTGGAAAAGGTAATCATATGTTCTAAAGAAACTTAGATCATTAAATGGACTGTAT
Source organism: Rhizophora mangle (assembly GCA_037832345.1). Lineage (NCBI taxonomy): Eukaryota > Viridiplantae > Streptophyta > Magnoliopsida > Malpighiales > Rhizophoraceae > Rhizophora > Rhizophora mangle. The sequence continues at coordinate 6,772 of JBAPLJ010001984.1, read as the reverse complement.
GAAAATCCAAATTAAGTTTATTGGCTGTGATAATGGATATTAGCATAGCTATTGATATTATATATAATACTAGATTTAGTTGTGAACAATTAGTCTTACTAAAATGTTTGTTTCCAAATTGTTATTCTTGCTGATGTACTTTTGGTTCAAGTTTCATTCACTTGACAACAACATCCTCTTTAATTTGGGATCAAAGATGAGTAAGTTAGTTGGTCCTTGCTACATGGTAAAGGAGTAATGGTGCACTCTTGCAACTAAAAAATTGTCAATACCTCTAGTCACAAGAAGTCATTTATGAGAAATAATTTGACTTGTAACTTAACTAACCAATTTTGTGCTTTTTGGTAGAAACCTTGCTTCACAAATTAAAACTATAATCTACTTTATATTCTCTATTTCAATTAAAAATAGTTATAAAGTCTACCTTAGGTGGAAGTTGATAAATAAGACAGTGACAATAATGTTAAGGTAAAAAAATCATAATCTTTCAACTAATGTCAAAAAAACAAATTAAAGAACTAAGGAAATTCTTTTCATGATATTTTCATGTCAAAAGTTGTCACAACGTTTAGATGAAAAAACAATTTTCCATGAGATAAATGTTGTGGGATACTTAGTGTGAAGTTGTTTGTTGCCATCTGTCTCACTAACTACTTCACTGTAAAGTTTAAGATTCATGTGCATTGTGTTGACCTTATCCTGCTTTATTTGTAGATTTGACCCATCTAGAAAGTGTAAATTTGTCATTTACTATGGTTACGGATGGTGGCTTAAGAAAATTATTTAGATTATCTTATTTGAAAACACTTAATTTGGATGCCCACCAAATTATGGATATTAGTCTTACTACCCTTACTAGTAAGTTTAAGTTAGTTGATGGACTCTTTATTCTTCTTGTTCTTCTCTTTCCTAGCTTGCCTCTAGATTGTACATTGCTACTACAAAACTTTGCTTTTGCCTTTTTTTTTTTTTCTTATTTTGGCACTTATTAAGCATCTCCTTAAAGAGTTCTTTTGTTTTTCTTTATTTTTTTGGGTTCCAATTTTGCATCTTATTGTAGGTTTCATACCCAAGATTCCAGAGAAAATCTTGAGAAAAACAATGTGTTTTATAAGCGAATAGAAGAATTGGCAAAAAGACATGGATGCATGCCTGCCCAACTAGCCCTTGCATGGGTTCTTAATCAAGGGGATGATGTGGTACCCATTCCTGGTGAGCAAGCTTCTCCATTGAGTGCATTTTCCAATTCTCCAATTAAATTATGTTGTACCATTTTACGCTTGGCAATGTGTTTTAGTTTGCTGATATTTTCCTGGTCAAATTCAATTCTTTAGGGACAACTAAGATCAAAAACTTGGATGCCAACATTGGGTCATTGAGAATTAACCTGACAAAGGATGAATTGAAGGAGCTTTCTGATGCTGTTCCCACCAATGAAGTGGCTGGAGTTAGATCTGCTACAAAAAGATGGAACGAGCAACATTTAGTGTGCGTTTAAACATTACTTCTTACCCAAAACCTTAAAATTTGAGTTATGGGTCTTTTGTTCTCTATATGTTGTTCGCACTTTCTCTTCATTCTCAACATGGGATTTCCTTTTCCAACAGTTTCTGGCAAATAGTTCAAGTTCACTTTCCATGAAACCAAAGGGTTTCTTGTGCTATGTGTTCACTAGGTACTCGCTTCCATTTGGCGGTTTAGTAGGTTGCCTTTTGTTTCCTCTTCCCAAATTTAAGAAAAATGATAAAGAACAATTTCAAATTAAAAAAAAAATTAAAGCAATGTTTTAGTGTTACAAAAGTAACCTGCAAGGGGAAGCGATAAAAGGTAACTGAACCTACATACTATTTAATTTACTTAAAATTTTATACGAAAACATGTAAAACACTTGCTAATTAACTGGGTTATGAGTCTTTTTGACTAGGAGGTGATGATGTTGTTTTTACCATTTTTTTCATAGGTTATGAGGTGACGATGTTAAAAAAGTTCTAACCTTTTTTGTTGCATTGACATGGTTTAACCTATGACTAGAACAAACTACTCGAGGATATAATCGCCGTTGAAATCAAACCTGCAGTAAAAAAATATTTGGGAGCTGCCATTCCACAATTAAAATTATCGTTAGCCCCGTCAAGAGTCTTTGGATTATTGGCTTCACTGATAATGTATCTGCTCCAAAACTCCAAGTCTTTTTGGTGAAGAAAACGATTTGACATTCTTATCCTTTTTTCCTTCTTCTTGTTATGTTTCTAACATCTCTGGTTATAATTTTATGCTCTTCAGGTCTCAAAGATGGGGTTTGGATGCACGGGTCTAACGGGAATTTACAATTCTCCTGTCTCTGATGAGGATGGAATTTCATTGTTGAAGGATGCCTTCAATAAAGGAATCACATTTTTTGATACCGCAGATGTATATGGAGGCCATGCTAATGAGATTCTGGTTGGAAGGTACCTAACTCTGCCTGCAATCTTATCAAGCTGCCAATCTATATGTGACTCATAGAAATGTTCTTTGTGATACTTAAAAAAGGTCAGTGTTTTGCAGGCCTTGAAGCAGTTACCAAGAGAAAAAATTCAATTAGCTACTAAGTTTGGCATTGTTAAATTCGAGCTTCCTCATGCTATAGTGAATGGTAAACCTGATTATGTGCGCTCTAGTTGTGAGGGTAGCTTGAAACGGCTTGGCGTGGATTACATTGATCTGTATTATCAACATCGAGTGGACAAATCAGTACTCATAGAAGAAACTGTGAGTGATTTTTATCCTCTTTCCATTGGATGGATATGTGCCACTGTCCTCCTCCATAATGACATAGAAACATTTCAATTTCTTGATTATAATGGATCGTGGTAGTATGACTAAGATGTAACAAGTAATTCTAATTTCCTTATAATGTAGATGAGTGAACTTAAAAAACTGGTGCAAGAGGGAAAAATTAAGTACATTGGATTATCTGAAGCCAGTCCAGACACAATAAGGAGGGCACATGCAGTTCATCCAATCACAGCTGTGCAAATGGAATGGTCCCTTTGGATTCGTGATATCGAGGAAGAAATTATTCCTCTTTGCAGATCAAGTTCATACCAGCAATTTAGTAAGAAACTGCTCATATATTTGCATTTTGCGGAAACTTAGAGTGAAGTGGAGATGAATCAGACTTTATTGATTATATAATCTATGTTAGATTATTTCACCATATTCAGCATGCTTCTAATTTTATTGCTTGGAATTTGGAGTGCTGTCATGACACTATAAGCTTGCAGGGAGCTCGGCATTGGAATAGTTCCATACAACCCTCTTGGACATGGTTTCTTTGCAGGCAAAGGAATTGTGGAAATTTTGCCTGCAAAGAGCACGTTGGTATGTACACCATACACACATTACCGGCTCACTGTTGGATGTTTGTTGCACGAAAAAATTTTCTGGAAAATATCGCACTTAGTGACAGTAGTCTATGTCATTTTCTGGCTACACATTCTAGGTTTCAAAGGGAGAACCTGGACAGAAACAAGAACGTCTACAATCGATTGGAAATCCTTGCTAAGAGGCATCAATGCTCTCCTTGTCAACTAGCACTGGCATGGCTTCTCCAACAAGGGGATGATGCTGTACCTATTCCTGGTCTCTGGCTTTTGTTCCCTGCTTTGTATCATCAATTTAAACTGGATTATACTGTTACGTGCATTAACACAACAAGAAAAAAAGTTGACTGATAAGCATGTTGCACATTTTTGAACATGATTGACTCCAAATATTAAGGGTTGAAATAAACTTACGCACCTTAGTAGTGATACGTAAGGTTTTCTGTTAACTGTTACTGGATTTTCTTAAGACATTTCCAGGATATTCCAAGTTCCCAAAGAAATAATTCATTTTTAGAATGAGATTTATTTGCACGTGGTTATATTGGAATTAGTACTTAAACTCAAGCAATCCTTGCTCTTAAATGCAAGATTCTGATATGATAGCTGCATTCTTATTGTTGACATTTAAACTCTTACAGGGACTACTATGATAAAGAACCTGGATGAGAACATTGGCTCTTTGATGGTGAAACTTACTGAAGATGAACTCAAACAAGTTTCTGATGCTGTACCAATCAACGAGGTAGCAGGCGATAGAACCTATTCGTCCATGAGTTCCGTGACATGGAAGTTTGCCAATATTCCACCGAAAGATACAAATGTTTCAACATGATGACAGCTGTAGAAATTGTCCATGCTGCCAACGTGTGAATGCAGCAAATCAAAAGTGCGCAAAACAACTGAAACTGAAAGCACAAATGAGCTACAATGACACTCTTGTTATTTGGTGCAAAAGTTAGAATTTACTATAGTTAGATTACCGCTCTGCAGGCTTTGTGTTCTGTTTTCTTAATTGAACTCTGCAAACATCGTGGCAATAAAGTGGCTGCACATTGTTTTTTTCAGTTTCTACAAATTAGGCTGAATCTTTGAAAAAAGACAAGAAAAACCTTTAACCAAAATGCTTGTGGGCGTGTACACATGCCAAGATCAACCATTGGGTTTTAATTAATCATCATAATATGAACAAAAATTAAGGACCTATGGCTGATTGCAAATAGTCTTCTGTCATAATCATGCTTGCATGAGCTAGTTAGTATATGGAATCGTGTACCTGGAGGTCTCTGAATCACCATTTTCACTACTGTCTTTTAATAATGCCGCTGCTCTCTTGACTTTGTTTTTGATAACTTATTATTGAGATTAGATCGTCAGTATTTAATTTTGACTTCTTGGTGAAAACTGCTCATAAGTTCTCCGGAGGCGTTCTTATCCACTAAACTCCCAAATACATTCTGATATTCCATGGTTTCTCAGTGTATGTCACGGATTCTAATGTTGTTGTTCAGAATTGGAGAGTGCATTCTCCAATTCTCAGCAAAAGAAAAAAAAAAAAAAAAAAAAAAACTGACGGACACAATGAAATTATGCAACTAATGATCATTAAATGTAACATGTAAGAATATAGTCTTATCAATGAACTTTACCTCTGTGATATAAAGAATTTGAATTTAAGTCCCAATCCATGCCAATTAATCAAAAATAATAATAATAATAATAATAAAGCCAAACTCTAATAAGGGCATTGTATGTTTGAATATGTTGGTGAAAAAAATGTTGTAAAATTTTAACTGGCTATTGGGTGTATGTATGATGATTCCCCTTTTGATCATGTTCATTAAGTCTGGATTAAGCTGTACGTTGTTCTCCCCACCATGACAAAACCTAAAGAATTAGTCAAATCTAAAGAATTCATGGAAGATAAAGTCGGAAAAAGTATCTTTAATCAAGGACTGAGGACTTTGGCTAAGGTTTGCGTACTTGACATTTCATGTAGAATTTGAAGCATTTTTTTGGACTATCAAATGGAAAGAAGACTTTGTTTGTGGCGAGGAAATATGTGTCAAGAGGAACGCATGCAATTACGCATGCATTTGACTTTCCAGAACGCTTTGCCAAGAAGTTAAAATAATATTGCTCTGTAAGCCCCCCGCCTTCGTGTTGATTAATCTGTTTCTTTAGTATGCTTTTTCATAGTCAGTTCTTTCGATTCATTTTGTAATAAAAACAAAGAGGAATATCAACGAACTTGAAAAGTCGCTTGGTGTGGCTCCAGAAACAGAAAAGTCGTTTGTTGGCCATGGTTTACGTCCCCTCCTCGTCAGGAATTAAATCGAGAGCACCGCTGCCGGGTGTCCCTGATAAGCCAATTTGGATTATTTAATTCTGAGGGGCCACCCGCAACGGGGTCCTGGAATCCACGAATGGTCTGGCATACACGATTGCTTGCTTGCACCATCGGGCAGATTTTCCACCGCTTGAAAAGATTCGTACCCTTTAATCCTTTGAATGGAAAAGATGAACGTATTTAAGATTGCAGCCACTTGGCTGGGGGATGGTGATATAGAATTGAAGCTTTTGTTTCCAATGATTCAATGAAACAACAAGTCTCATCCCCTGAAATGACGTTTGATCAATTTGTGGGTTGAATATGCGCCTACGTGATAGAATAGAATTCCCTTTAAAGTGCAGTTTTAGAGCCCAAATGTCTCACGTATGTATGTATGTGACGAGTAATTAGAGATTGAGAATAATGAAAAAAGAAGCATAAGAAAATTATAAAAATAAAAAATAAAAGTAATTTTTATTTTTTGAAAAAATTTGTTTTTAATAATTATTTTGAAAGGATTGAAATATTATTCGACGGAAAAAATTATGAGATTCTCACTCTATATATAATAATTTCTTAAAAAAAATAATTATTAAATATTTCAAATTAACGTAATCTCAGCAATAGAATATCCAAATCCAATGGACAAAATTGGGTAATTGATGGCAGTGACCACGTGTGACTTGCACTGTACCACAATGTCTCATCCTATTCAAACAACTCTGTTCATAGTCTCCATAAGTAATAAACTGAAAAAACAAAAAATGGAAGCAGCCCACCCAGTTCTCTTTTTCACTTTAACTATATGTTCTTGTTTTGTTAGTGCCCCTGTCCTCTCTGCCTGACATTGCTTTGGCCCCAGAAACTCTCATTTCCATCCTAAGAACAGGGGTAGACAGAAAGAGGTGAAGGAAAGAATAACGCATTACAATGGCTGATGAGCAAACATTTATGGTTCCTAGAGTGAAAACTGGGCACACCAAGGATTAGAGGTAAAAGCAAATTTGTCCCCTTTTCTTTTTGTTATCCATCCTGTTAATGGGTAACTTCCTTCATGTGTTTTTTCTGTTTGCTG